>APFE030323255.1:2865-70462 GCA_000404065.3 Pinus taeda
GTTGAGCTTGTGATGAATATCAATTCCTAAGTACTTGTAAGAATACACTTCCTCCAAGTTATTATTTTCATACATAAAATTAGCGTATATATTAATTATTAGTGCATTGCTCAAAATCAACATAAATGCATATTAACATGAAATCTACCAATAACTAATAGGAATAGGAATAAAATATTTCAACATTAAATATTTCCTTAAGTTTTGTATTAAAAAAAAAGTTTTCATCTTGAGAGATTTAGTCTCTCTCCTTGCTTGGTAGATCCAAACTTCAAATAAAACTATGTTATTATAAACAGTTATAGTAAAAGTGTAATACTTCAATGAAATATAAAAGTTAAATATATAAAAAATATTTAAATTTAAAAACATTATTATTAAATTTACTTGGACACAGTGATCTATCTAATATATATATATATATAAATATATATATAATATATATATTATATATATATATTATTATAATATATATAATATATATATAATATTATATAAATCTAGTATGTTCCAATCTCGAAGGAGTTGTAGAATGGGGTACAATGCTAGCCCTTGTACCTTGACCCTTATATGGGATCGTCTATTATTATCATCACCTTTACTCTATTCCTGCAGCATTAGATTTCGCAACTGTGCCAAGTGGATCTTGTTGTCGTTGCCTATGTTTGGGATTCTATTTCTATTAGTTGTTTAGTCTTTGAAAAATTGAAGTGGATGGCCATTGGCCTTCGCTCTGCTACTCAATTCTCATGTTTCGTGCCTTTGTCTTGCTGACACTTTTTTCATCTCATTTGGATTGGGCTATCAGTGTAGATTGATGGTCCACTCAACAATCTTTAGTAATGGTTTTATTTCATCAACACACCTCATACCTTAGTTCTAATACATATTACTATATATTATATATTATTTATTATATATATTTTATTATTCTTATCTACAACTATATATGGGTCCAATATCGGAAGGAGTTTAGGGAATGGGGTCAAGGTGGCTAGCCCTTGCTACCTTGACCCTTATTTGTGGATCGTCTATTATTTTCATCACCTTCCTCTATTCCTTGCAAGCATTGAGATTTTCGCAATGTGCCAAGTGAGATCTTGTTGTGGTGCCTATGTGGAGTTCTCTTTCCTATAGTTGTTTGGTTCTTTGAAAAAATGTTGAGGGGGTGGCCATTTTGGCCTTCGCTCTAGCTACTCAATTCTTTGTTTCGTGCCTTTTCTTGATGACACTTTTTTCATCGTCATTTGGATTGGGCTATCAGTGCTAGATTATGGTCCATCAACAATCTTTATATATGTAATGGTTTATTTCATCAACAACACCTCTACCCATAGTTCTGCATTTGCATTTGTTAGCACTGTGTCTCAACCTCTTTTTATCTCTTTACATTTTATCTAAAGGTCAATTCCTTTGTACACTTCAATGTTTTTGCAACATATTTTGTTGGGCGTAGCGGCTCTTTCTTGCCTGAGGCTTGGTTTTGGGACTCCTTCTTGAGTCTGCAGGGTCGCTTATGCCGTGTTAATTTTTTGTTTTTTCCTTTCCGTTGTTGGGTTTACGTCTTGCTCTTTTGTGGGAGGTTTTCTTACTCAGTTTTCGAACTTTCTTTAATTTTGTGGCACATTAAATGGTTTGATTGTGCCCTTTTTGGTATTTATGAGGGCTTGCATTTCTTATATTTTAATTGGTTGGGTCTCCATGACTATTTTTATTTCAATGCTACCATGGTTATTACCTCAATTTCTATTTCATGTTGTTTCCTGGTCCTTCTAAGAAAAGTTTAGAGTGTGGTGGCTTGGGCGGACTTTTGGCTTCTCAATTCTCTTCTTAATGCCATTTCTCATTGGCATTTTTGTCATTTTCATTCAGATTAGGCTATCAACAATGGGTTATGGTTCATGGGAAGTATTCATATATGTATTGCTCTATTTCATCAACAATTCCTCTAGCCCAATTTCAACATTGGAATTTGGTAGTGTCATGTCTCAACCTCTTCTTACCTCTTTCAAATTTATTTGATGGTTAATTTATTTGTACAATGCAATGTTTCTGCAATGATTTTTGCTGGGTATAGTGGCTCTTTTTTTCCTAAGTCTTAGTTTTGGGTGCCATTTTTTAGTTTGCAGGGTGGATTGTACCCTGTTTTTTTTCCATTATCATGTTTAAGCCTTGATCTTTTGTGTTTGGGCTTCTTACTTGGTTTTTGAATTTTCTCTAATTCTGTGTCGCATCAAATAGTTTTACTATGACATATTCTGCTCCCTTTTGGGATTTTTGTGGGCTTGTGTGCCCTATTTTTTACTTGGTTGCACCTATGTGCCCAATTTTATTTCAATTATCTCTAATAAATGGTGTGGGGATTTTTTATCTTAGGGTTCCATACCCTAAACCATTTTATTTTGTTCATTGCTCTTAGTTTCTAGCTAAATTTTCTTGGATTACACACACGCTCGGTGTGTCTACATGATATAATATTTATTCCATGTTATCATAATAATAACTGTGATTCTTTTCCTCAATAATTGTGATCTAGGTGTCATAAAGATTCATCTAAAGCCAGATGAAAAGCCAGTGAAGCACCACCCATATAGATTGAATCCTAAGTACAAGGAAAAAGTGTGTGAAGAAATGGATAAGATGCTTGTAGGAGGGATTATTGAGCCTATAGAAGAATCGGACTAGGTTAGTCCTATGTTGTTTCTTGAACGTTGGTGGTCAAGAAGCCTACTCATTTACACATGGATTCTGAAGGAATCATCAAATCAAGATCGTGCCAGAAGATCGAAGTAATAGTACCTTCACCACAGAATGGGGATGTTTTTAGTATATAATTATGCCCTTTGGACTTAAGAATTCCCCTATGATATTTTCTAGGGTGGTAGTCGCAACTTTTAAACAACTTATTCATAAGTTTTTGGAATTTTACTTTGATGATTGGACGGTGTTTAGATTAGTGAAGAGGCATGTTACAAGTCTGTGGCTAATGTTGGATACTTGTAGGAAGTATGATCTATTCCTTAACCTGAAGAAGTGCATATTTTGTGTACCATATGGGATACTCTTAGGCCATGTTGTCTGCAAGCAAGGGTTGATGGTGGACCCTGCCAAAATTGAAGTGATTATCAATGTGGAGCCTCCAAGGAATGTAAAACATCTACATGTAACATTGGGACATACAATATACTATAGGAAATTCATCAAGCAGTATGTGCAGACCACTGTGCACATGGAAAAATTATTAAAGAAGGATGCAACATTTTGTTGGGATGATGATTGCCAAAAAATATTAGATGTATTGAAGGAGAACATGGTTACAACACCTATTCTAGTTTTCCCTGATTGGAAAAAATAATTCCATGTACATGTAGATGCATCCTGCGTAACATTAGGAGTAGTGTTAACACAACCAGGTACAGGTGATATCAACCATCTCTCTTTGTACCTCTCCCACCCTCCCTTCTCTTTGAATTTGTCTATATCTCCCCCCCATTCCCTCTTTCTCCCTCTCCCTCCCTCCCTTCTTCTCTTTGAATTTGTCTATATCTCCCTCCCATTCCCTATTTTTCCCTCTCCCTCTCTCCCACTATGTGTCTTCCCCCTTTATCTCCCACCACCCTCTCTCTCTCTCTATCTCACACACACGCACACACACACACACACACACACTTTCTTCCTCACCACCCTTCCACTCTCTCCCAAACTATTCCCCTCTTATCTAGTAACCCTTTATCTTTCATCCCTAAAGTTCCACACCTCTTTCCTTATTAAACCATGTTTTCCCCCTTCTCACTCTCCACTCCATCACTCTCTCTCTCTATCTCTCTCCACCTTTAAATATTTCACCCTCTCCCTACATCCATCTAATCATTTATGCTTAACTCCCTCTCTCTCCACCATCCTCCCTCCTCCTTCTTGTCTTTCATTATACCTCCTTATCTGCCTTAATCCCTCCTTTAGAACAACAACACCATCTCAATCACTTTGTCCCTCCCTCTGTCCCACCCTCTCAAGTATTATATATATAAATACACAGATGCAATACTCTTAAAAGAATGTATGTTTTATTAAAAATTCAAATATTGAAAAAAAATAATAAGTAATATAACATAAAAAAACATGACCAAAAAATCAAATATAAAAAATATATAGAAATGCAAAAAAACCTATAAAAATGTAAAAAATAAACATAAAAATTAAAAATAAAACATAAAACATGACAAAAATAAAAATAATAAAAACATGGTAGTAATAAAACATAAAAATATAAAAAAATAAAATAAAACATAAAACATAAAAACAAAAAAACCATGCAAAAAAAACATAAACATGTTAGTAAAATAAAAACATAAACAAATACAAAATAAAACCATGAAAAAAAATCAAATACAAAAAATAATATTCAAATCAGAAAAACAAAAAGACAAAAAACCTGTTAAAAAAACAATAAAAAAGAAAAACCCCCAATTAAAAAAAAAATAAAAATAAATAAACTTAAGAATTTTTTTTTTAAAAATTTATAATAATAATAATTAATAATAATTAAAAAAACAAATTAAAAAAAAAATCAAAAACTAATTAAAAAAAAATTATAAAATACTAATAAATAACATTAAAAATAAAAAATTAAACATATTACAAAAAAACCAACAAATTAAAGAAAATAAAAAAAAATAAAAATATTAAAAAAATCATTTTAAAAAAAAAAAAAAAAAAAAAAAAAAAAAACACCAATTAGAAAAAACAAATAAACCTAACCCGCCCGCCCTCCCCTCCCTCACCTCCTACCTGCACACCCAGCCTTCCTCCAACCCCCACCCGCCAGCACCTCCCTAATCCCCTCACCCCCCCCCCCAACGACCCTACCTTTGCCCCCACCCTTGGCCCTCCCCTTCCCCCCCCACCCGACCCCTCCTATTACGCCCCTATCATGGAGATAGTCTTTCAACTGCTCATAGGCAGGTACAACACCACCACCCGATTTCTTTTCACCAATACTTTTAAGTGTGGACTATACCTAACATCCAATACTTAAAATATTTTCACTTCACTAAGCATTCATCAGTTATAGTACACAGTGGAAACATTCATTTAAAATTCATTTACATATACAAGTACACTTAGTCTTTTTAAAGGGAGGGGAAACTCCCTGATAAGAGCTTGCCCACAATAATATAATAATATATTTTTACAAGTTCATATACAATCAGCCTCACCCGAGAAACCCCAAAATAACTTTGGCCAAACAATGGCAAACTGTTATTTCAGAAATTCACCTTGAACCAACAATTAGCTTTCCCACACCATCGTGCAACCTTGCCCCAGGGCGGTCCACCCTGTTGTGCGGCCTTCCCCACCATTCAACACCTTGCTGTGTTGCCTGCCCACTCTCATCATGTAGCTCCACCATTCCATGAGCTCGTGTCGCCTGGTGCTATCATTTACCTGGTCGCAGGTTGTGTCAGCCGAGAACATGCCCAACTCTCCACTGGGTTGTGGGTTGTGTCACCCAATGCCATGCCCAACTCTGCACGCGGTCGCACTTTCCTGTTATTTGTTTCTCCCGGCTTGTGATCATGCAGACTTGCCCCAAGCTCGGGTCACCTGCTTAGCTCGTCGCACTATCGTGCTGGCACACCTCGACTCTCTGTGCTTGCCCTTCGATCATTCACCAAACTCTCGACTCGCCGACACGGCCACTCGCCTGATCCTTCTGTCTGTCAACTTGCCAAACCAATCGTCCGCCCAGCTCGCCTCCACCCAGTTCACCTGCCTATAACCACCCATCGGCAAACCCACCCTATGGTTACCCGACCTGTGGCTCGCTCGGCGACCAGACCTATAGCTCACTCAGCTACTTGATTTTTCACTCACGTGCCCTACATCCTACGGTTCTGTTCACCTTCACCCTCGCCTTGGTACTTTGGCCTCGCACCTTGGCTCCTTCGTATGGCCACCCACTTTGCACTTCCAAGTTAGACTTGTGTTTGCTTGTTGTGAGTTGTTGTCTTCTCCACCATGCATCCTCCTCTACTTATACCCTCTGCCATGGCTACAACACGGGTTGGCTTGCCCAGGTCGACCTCTCAATTTGGTTGTCCATGCCCCTACTCAAGGTCGGCTCACCCATCTCGTTGCCCCACCAAGTCCACCTACTCGACCGCACTATGTATAAGGTGACCTCTCCATGATTCTAAAACCTTAGCCAAATTTTCATCTTCATTAGCTCATTGCATGCCAACTCATTCAAACGTTGTAACTTTCGCTGCAAACGACTCGCCTCTCTCCAACTCGTCACACTGACTTGTCACACACCAACTCGTCAGTTTTAACTGAGGGCGCATCACCCTAACTCGTCACACATTGCACACACGACTCATGGGTGTGACATACTTCCCCACTATAAATGGTTTTCGCCCTCGAAAACACCATCCCGGCAACCACCATCATTAAGACTATAAGTCCACACAAATGTGTGTATGGGTAATCCATATGTGTCCACCTCTCGACCTGCCTCATGCCATAGATATGCCAAACTCTGCAAGAAATCATGTGCTGGTACCCCTCATGTCGGTGATTTGTTGGGTAACTAATCCAACCATATATCGCCTCCATAATAACTCATGCCCCTACATCATCATCACTCATCACTACACATTGCTTTCCAATATGTGTCATCTCACCCTAGATTTCTGCTCAAAATGTTGGAGACTCACTGCCATGAGCAACTAACAATGAGCCTCATGTCCATGATAATCTAAGAAGATAGGGAAGAAGTGGAGCTTGAAGGCTCTCCCTCTTCCTCACTTATCAACTCAATCCATCTATCAAGATCCTCCACTTCTAACCTCTAGAAGTATGCTTCCCGACCCTCCATATGAACATTCGGTCTAACATCCTCATCCTTCTCCACTACCTCTAGTCTACTTAATAGATCCAATATACTATTAGACAATGTCTTAATCACCTGTGATTCTTCCATATGCTTTACCTCCATAGAAGACAACCTCTTATAGACCTCTTCATCTCACTTGACATCCTCCACATTCATCATTTTCAATTTACACCCGGCCTTCGTAACCCCCATAGTTGGCACAGCAATAGGTACATCCTCTAGCCCATCATAAATGTACAACTTCCTCATAAGTGGAACTATAATAGCTTCAAATTGCTTCATAGATTCTATGCCCAGCACAACTTCGTAATCATCTATCCACACCACTATGAAATCGACCTTCCCTATCCATTCACCTAGTGTCACATCGACTCTCTTAACCGCACCAATCACATAATCAGGAGGAGAGTTCACTGCTTTGATCTATGCCTGAATAGGTACAAAATTAAGTCCAATCTTCCTCGTAGTATCCTCACTCATGAAGTTGTGACTTGCACCACTATCCACCATAGTGAGTACGGTGCTATACCCAATCTTCATCTCAACATTCTCAAACTTGTTTCTTTTAGAATCTCTTTATGAGATCACTTCCATAGCCATTGTAGCTCCTAGAATTTGCATAACCCCAACGAAAGTTTCCTCTTTCTTCTTCACATTAGATTGTGCTATTGCAGCCACTTTCGGTCTTGAAGGATAATTCTTCACCATATGTGGTTCTTCATATATCCAACACTTCAGTGGCTTCTTCGTCTTCATCTTTTCATATGATATAGAAGGCTCTTCTTTAGTAGACTTCTCTTTCAGTTTGTCAGTCTTTTTCTTCTTCTCTCTGGTTCCTTCATCATAATGTTCTACCAAGCGATCAACAGTTGCAAATTCTTCTTCAAGTGTTTTAATCTTTTCCCTCTTCACCTCATTACGTTCCCAACGCTTTAACCCTATAATGAAATGGAATACCTTGTCCCTTCCTGCCACTTTAGGAAGTTCCAAAACTGCACTTGAGAATTCCATAGGCTCCATGTTTACTTTATATACTTTATCTTCATCCTTGCATCCCACGTTTTGTCTTGTGGACTAAAATGAGTTAGCAAAGCCTTTTTCATATAATCCCACAAAGTGATCTTTGTTGCATTTCCATGGCAATCTAGTCCATCTTCCTTCGCCACCACATCTTAGCATCCTTTGTCCAAAACTGAGCAACTACTTTGACTTCGGCCTCCTAATTAGACATCCCCAAACATTCCAAGTATTGCTCCATGTCCCATAGAAATTTACCAAGAGTCTTTACACTCCTTGTCCCGTCATAAGAATCAGGTTCCTTGACTTTCACATGAGCAACTCCTCCACCAGAGTTCTACCCAATAACTTTCTTCAAAACCACTATCTCATTCCGAGCATCTCCAAGATCATTCTATGACTTCAATATTTATGCCAAACCTTGGTCCCTTGCATCTTCAATCTCTTTGACTTCCTTCTCTGTTTGTATATATAGCCATTCTGTATACTCGTATTAGACCTTGAGGAATTCAAATTCTTCTTTCAACTTCGAGTAGCCATCTCGAAATTCAACATTTTCGACCTTCGTAGAATTTACTTTAGAATCTAGCTCCTCCATTCGATCCAACACTTTATCCATGAAAGTAGTCTCAACATCCCTACTAGACTCGCTCATCATGACTTGAGTTTCTGCAGCCTTTGTAGTCTATTATAGACCATAAACCGATCAAAATTCTCTGTTGTTACTTGTCTGAAGTGTAGAGGTACACCTCTCTACTTCTACAATCTTGTTCAACTAAATTAGGCCTATGATACCACTTTCCACGCCCCTATCCCAGTAGTAGTCTTTCAACCGCTCATAGGTAGTTGCGAAACCACCACCTGATTTCTTTTCACCAATACTTTGAAGTGTGGACTACACCTAACATCCAATACTTAGAATGTTTTCACTTCACTAAGCATTCATTAGTTATAATAGAAAAAGGAAACATTCATTTTAACTTCATTCACATATACAAGCATACAAGTACACTTAGTCTTTTTAAGGGAGGGGCAACTCCCTGATAAGAGCTTGCCCACAATAATATAACAATATAGTTTTACAAGTTCATATACAATCAACCTCTCTAGGTCAACCCAAAAATATCTTTGGCCAAACAATGCTAAACTGTTATTTCAGAAATTCACTTTAAACCATCGTTCAGCTCACCTGCACTATAGTGCAACCTTTCCCCGGGGTGGTCCTCCCTGTCGTGTGGCCTTTCCCATCGTTCAGCACCTTGCCGTGTCACCTACTCTCTCTTACCATGTAGCTCAACTATTCCACAAGCTCATGTTTCCCCACGTTATCGTCTACCCAGTCATGGGTTGTGTCACGCGGTGCCCATGCCCAACTCTCCACCCGGTCGCACTTGCCCATTCTTTGTTTCTCCTGACTTGTGGTCGTGCAGCCTTACCCTGAGCTCATGTCGCTTGCCCAGCTCATTTCACTATCATCTAGGCATGCCCATTCACCAAACTCCTAACTCGCTGACTCACCCACTCGCCTGACTCGCCTACCCACTCATCGGTCTGCCTGTCTGTCGACTTACCAAACCAACCGCCTGCCCAGATCACCTTCACCTATTTCATGCACCTGTAACCACCCACAGGAAGACCCACTTTGAGGTTACTCGACCAACGGCTCACCCAGTTACCTAACCTATGGCTTGTTTGCCCTGTGTCTTGCAGTTTTGTTCACCTTCTCCCTCGCTTTGGTACTTCACCCTTGCATTGCCTGCACCTCGACTCCTTCGTATGGACACCCACTTTGCACTTCCAAGTTAGACTTGTGTTTGCTTGTTGTGAGTTGTTGTCTTCTCTGCTATCTGTCCTCTTGTACTTATACCATCTGCCATGGCTACAACATGGGTTGGATTGCCCAGGCCGACCTCACAATTTGGTCGTCCATGCCCCTACTCAAGGTCGACTCGCCCATCTCGTTGCGCCATTGGGTCCACCTACCTGACCGCACTCCATATAAGGTCACCTCTCCACGAATCTTCACATTTAGACAAATTTTCATCTTCATTAGCTCGTCGCACACCAACTCGTCTGAATGTCACAATTTCTGTCACAACTGACGTGTCACTCTCCAACTCATCACCCACTAAATCATCGCATGCTAGCTCGTTACATTTAATCGAGGGCGCATCTCGCCAACTCATCACAAATCGCACGCACGACTCATGGGCATGACATACTCCCCCACTCTAAATGGCTTTCGCCCTTGACAACACCATCCCAACAACCACCATCACCAAGACTGTATGTCCACACAAATGTGTGTGTGGCTAATCTAGATATGTCCACCTCTCGACCTACCTCATGACATAGATATGCCAAACTCTAAAAGAAATCATGTGTTGGTACCCCTAATGTCAATGACTAGTTGGGTATCTAATCCAACTGTACATTCCCTCCATAAGAACACATGCCCCTACATCATCATGACTCATCACTACACATTGCTTGCCAATATGTGTCATCTCACCCCAAATGTCTACTCAACATGTTGGAGACTCACTGCCATGAGCAACTAATAATGAGCTTCATCTCCATGATAGTCTAAGAAGATAGGGAGGAAGTTGAGCCTGAAGGCTCTCCCTCTTCCTCACTTATCAACTCAATCCATCTATCAGGATCCTCCACTTATAACCTCTGAAAGTATGCTTTCCCATCCTCTGTTTGAACATCTGGTCTAACAATCCTCATCCTTCTCCATTGCCTCTAGTCTGCTTGATAGATCCAAGATACTATCAGACAATGTCTGAATCACCTATGATTTTTCCATAAGCTTTGTCTCCGTAGAAGACAACCTCTTATAAACCTCTTCATCTTGCTTGAAATCCTCCACATTCATCATTTTCAGTTTACACTTGGCCTTCGTAAACCCATGGTTGGCACACCAATAGGTACATCCTCTCACCCATCGTTAATGTACAACTTCCTCATATGTGGAACTATCATAACTTCAAATTGCTTCATAAATTCCATGCCTAGCACAACTTCATAATCATCTATCCACACCACTATGAAATCAACCTTCCTTATCCATTCACCTAGTGTCACATCGACCCTCTCAGCTACACCAATCATAGAATCACGAGGAGAGTTCACTACCTTCATTTGTGCCTGAACATGTACAAACTTCAGTCCAATCTTCCTCGCAACATCCTCACCCATGAAATTGTGAGTTGCACCACTATCCACCATAATGAGTATGGTGCTATTCCCAATCTTCATCTCAACATACTCAAACTTATTTTCTTCAATATCTCTTCGTGAGATCGCTTTCGTAGCTAATGCAAATCTTAGAATCTACATAACCCCAACGAAATTTTCCTCTTTCTTATTCAAATTAGATTGTGCTATTGCAACCAATTTCGGTCTTGAAGGATAATTCTTCATTGTATGTGGTTATTCACATATCCAACACTTCAATGGCTTCTTTGTCTTCGTCTTGTCATACGATCTTGAAGGCTCTTCTTTTGTAGACTTCTCTTTCGGTTTGTCAGTCTTTTTCTTATTCTCTTCTGTTCCTTAATCATAATGTTCTACAAATTGATCAACAACTGCATTTAATTCTTCTTCAAGTGTTTTAATATTTTCCCTCTTCACCTCATTGTGTTCCCAAGGCTTCAACACTATAATGAACTTAAATACCTTGTCCCTTTCCGCCATTTCATGAAGTTCCAAAACTACACTTGAGAATTCCCGTTGATAAGCTTGTAGGCTCCCTGTCTACTTTATATACTTTATATTCATCCTTGCATCCCATGTTTTGTCTTGTGAACTAAAATGAGTTTGAAAAAGCTTCTTCATATCATCCCACGAAGTGATCTCCATAGCAAGTCCATTGGCAATTTGGTCAATCCTTCTTTGCCACCGCATCTTAGCATCCTTCGTCAAGAATTGAGAAACTACTTAGACTTTGGCCTCCTCATTAGACATCCCCAAATATTCCAAGTATTGCTCCATGTCCCATAGAAAGTTACCAAGAGTTTTCGCACTCCTCATCCCATCATAAGAATCAGGTTCCTTGACTTTCACATGAGCAACTCATCCACCAAAGTTCTACCCAATAACTTTCTTCAAAACTACTATCTCATTCCGAGCATCTCCAAGATCATTTTGCAACTTCAAGATTTCTTCGAAACCTTGGTCCCTTGCATCTATAATATCTTTGAATTCCTTCTCTATTTGTGTATACAACCATTTCATATACTCATATTGGACCTTGAGGTCTTCAAATTATTCTTTCAACTTCGAGTAGCCATCCTAAAATTCAACATTCTCGACCTTCATAGAATTTACTTCAGAATCTAGCTCCTACATTCAATCCAACACTTTATCCATGAAAGCAGTCTTAACATCCCTACTAGACTCACTCATCATGACTTAAGCTTCCTTTGCCTATTCTTCCATTCGCCTCCATTTTAGTATAGTATAGATCATAAACCAATCAAAATCCTCTATCGTTACTTGTTTGAAGTGTAGAGGTACACCTCTCTACTTTTGAAATCTTGTTCAACTCAATCAGGCCTTTGATACCACTTGTCACTCCCCTATTCTAGCAATAGTCTTTCAACAGCTCATAGGCAGTTGCGGCACCACCACCCGATTTCTTTTCACCAATACTTTGAAGTGTGGACTATGCCTAACATCCAATACTTAGAATGTTTTCATTAGTTATAATACATAGTGGATACATTCATTTTAACTTCATTCACATATACAAGTATATAAGTACACTGAGTCTTTTCAAAGGGAGGGGCAACTCCCTGATAAGAGATTGCCCACAATAATATAACAATATATTTTTACAATTTCATATATAATCAGCCTCTCCAAGGCAACCCCAAAATATCTTTGGCCAAACAATGCCAAACTGCTATTTCAGAAATTCACCTTAAACCACTGTTCAGCTCGCCAGCACTATCGTGCAACCTTGCCCTGGGGCGGTCCGCCCTGTCTTGCAGCCTTGCCCAGCATTCAGCACCTTGTTGTGTTGCCTTCCCACTCTCACTGTGTAGCTTCACTGTTCCACGAGCTCCCATCGCCTACCCTCTCTCACCATGCAGATCCACTATTCCACGAGCTCATGTCGCCTGGTGCTATCCTCTACCCAGTTGCAGGTTGTGTCGCCCAATGCCTGTGCCCAACTCTCTACCCAGTCGCACTTGCCCTTTCTTTGTTTTTCCTAGCTCGTGGTCGTGTAGCCTTGCCCCGAGCTTAGGTCACCTGCCCAACTCATCACACTATCATTCGATCACGCCCCTAATCTCCGCATTGGCCCTTCGATCGTTCACCAAACTCCTGACTCGCCAACTCACCAGCTCGCCTGACTCACCTACCCCTCGCCCAGTCCACCCATCCATTAACTTGCCAAACCAACCACCTGTCCAACTCACCTCCACCCAGTTCATCCGCATGTGATCACCTGCGGGAAGACCCACCCTACGGTTACAAGACCTGCGACTCGCTCAACTACCCGACCTGTGGCTCGCTCAACCTACATCTTGTGGTTTTGTTCACCTTATCCCTCACCTTGCGGTTCTTTTCACCTTCTCCCTTGCCTTGGTACTTCACCCTCACACTGCTTGCACCTCGGCTCCTTCGTATGGCTACCCACTTCGCACTTCCAAGTTAGACTTGTGTTTTCTTGTTGTGAGTTGTGGGTCAGCCTGCCCAAGTCGACCTCTCAATTCAGTCATCCATGCCCCTACTTAAGGTCGACTTGCCCATCTCGTTGCCCCACTAGATCCACCTACGTTACCACACTCTGTATATGGTCACCTCTCCATAAGTCTTGACACTTAGCCAAATTTTCATCTTCGATGGCTCCTTCACACCAACTCATCTGAATGTCACAACTTTATTCGCAATTGACTCACCTCTCTCCAACTTATTACACCGGCTCCTCACCCACCGACTCATCGCATTCCAGCTTGTCACATTTAAACGAGGGTGCATTGCCCCAATTTGTCGCACATCACATGCACGACTCATGGGCATGACATACTCCCCCACTCTAAATGCTTGTCGTCCTCGACAACACCATCCCTGCAACCACCATCACCAAGACTGTAAGTCCACACAAATGTGTGTGTTGGTAATCTAGATGTCTCCACCTCTCCACCTACCTCATGCCATAGATATGAAAAAATATGTAATAAATCATGTTCTGGTACCCCTAATGTGAGTGACTAGTTGCGTAGCTAATCCAACCATACATCACCTCCATAAGAACGCATGCCCCTACATCATCATGACTCATCACTTCACACTGCCTGAGAATATGTGTCATCTCACCCCAGATGTATGCTTGATCTAGATTTAAATAGGAACACAACACATTATAGATATAACCATACATATAGAGATGCAGCATAAATAATAGTTCATTTCATTACTATAAAACACTGAAATATGCTTACAAATAGAAATGGAAATAAACTAGCTAGGGTGATGGTAGCTTATCTCTGAGAAGTGATGTAGTGGCTACATGCCTCTGAACTGTGTTACAATGAGGCTCGAAGGCCTCTTTATTGTTGAGAAACAATAGAAAACTCTAAACATCCAAAAACCTAACCCTAGAAGATGAAACGTCAAGCTGTGGGTCCCATTTGGGTAAATTGGTACATCAACTTCCCGAGGCCGTAACTTTGGCATATGATCTTTGTTTGATGTGCGCAATATCTCATTAGAAAGATCTATCCAAGAAATACAACTTTTGGAGAAGAAACATCGGTCCATGGACCCATGTTGCTCCCAAGTTTCCCAAAAAACATCATTTAGGGCTTCAAAACAGCTCTGGAAGTTCAAGACCTAAAAAAATTACTAAAAATAGTAAATTGTGCTACAATTAAGGAAACTAAAAAGATGAAAGAAACAATGGTGGGGGTCCAAGTGGACTTGGCGAATGGGCACCAACATCCACTTGGATCATTCCTCCCCGCTTAGGAAGTAATGGTGTCCATTGCATTGAGTTCCTCCATGAGATGAGGAAACTTCTGTTGAACTTGGTCCCTGGTGAGCCACTTGCCCTAGTGAAGGAGTTGAACTGCTTTGACAATTCGATATAGTTGGATATTCTACTAGCAAGTGTGCTTGATTTTTGCGTCCATGATCTGATCAGTTGTAGATTTTTCCATGCAATCTGGATTTAACTATGTGGGTATGAGTTGTTCTACAATGTCAGATGTGTCTAGTAATGGTGGAAAGTATGGCTGAAGGTGGTCCACATTGAACACTGGGTGCAAGCCAAGGAATGGGGGAATGTTGAGCTCAATTTCATTACCTTCCACAGCCTTGGTAATGGTTTAATGACCATATCAGAGTGATCTAAGTTTTCGATAGGTTGTGGTAAGGCATTCCTTTTGCAAATGCAAACAGACTTTGTCGCCCACCTGAAACTTATGTGGCACTCGATGTTTATCATGTCGCTGCTTGTACTTGGCATTTGATTTCTCTATAACATCATGGATATACAGGTGAATATGTTGGATGTTCTCAATGAAGTTGTTTGCCTTATCTATTTTGAACTAGACATGAGACGAATCTGCGTGAGTAGCTACAAATGGCATGGCCACATCAATGGGACATAGTGGCTGAAACCCGAAGACCACCAAAAAAGGGCTATGGCCAGTCAAGTTGTGGAGAGCCTAGTTGTAGTTGTGTTGAGCATAGGGGAGGCTCTCATCTCATGTGCATGGATTCTTTGAATTGTACATGCACAGAATGTGTACTATCATTCAGTTGACAACCTTTGTCTGGCCATCAATTTGAGATTATAGACTATGGGATCCCAAAATGTACCCACACTCATTCAAAGAGTAGTTTACCAGTGGCTTATGTTGTGATGTTCTTCTTGCAGGCCACCATAATGGCCATCTTCAAGAACCTATCGACGACCACAAAAACATAGTCATTTCCATGCTTATAGAAGGAAGGCCTGACATGTAATCCATGGATATGGATTCCCAAGGTTGACTAGGGGTAGGCAGCGGTGTAAAGAGGCCTTGCTTCTTGATGGTTGGTTTGGAAATGGTGCATGCAGTGCATGATCTGATGTACTTTTCGACATCCTATCGAAGATTCGGCCAATAGAAATACTTTTGTAGTATTGCCACCATTTTCTCGATCTCGAAATGCCCAGCAACCTAACTGTAGTGTGCATCCCAAATAATCTTGGCATGCTTGCTTGAAGGAACACAAAGGTGACCCAGGTGGCATAATAGGGCATCCTGGAGGTGAAAATCTAGAGCATGCTGACCCTCCAAGAGTGTTTGGTATATTTGGTTGAATTCTAGGTCGCTTTTGTACAGACGTGGCCAATCAAAATTCTCATGCCCACAAGAGTTGAGCACGGTTTTTAACGCAATGATTGGTGGTCAACCGAGGAAATCTGCAATATTATTGGTGCTGCCCTTCTTATACTTGATATTCAAATTGAACTATTTCAAGTATGTGGACCACTTCTAATGGTGATCATTCTACAATTTCTCTTGGGTTTGTATGAACTACAAGGGTTAGTGGTCTGTGTGGATGATCGTTTCCTTCCCCAAAATGTAATGCTTCCATTGTCGGTAGGCCTACACAATGGAATACATCTCTTTGTCATAAGTGGGATACTTTCGGACTGTGTCTGAAAGTGTCTCACTGTGATATGCCACTGGATGCCCATGTTGAGTAAGGACTGCCCCAATAGCATAGTCAGAGGCATTTGTCTTGACCTCAAATGGTCGTTGCAAGTTTGTTAATGTGAGCATTGGTGCCGAGCAGAGGCGATCTTTCAACTCTATGAATGCCATTTGTTGAGATTCAGACCAAAAGAATTTTTCTTTTGCTCCTCCCCTGGTGACTTGACTCAAGGGCCAAGTGATATGAGAAAATCCCAACATGAACCTGCGGTAGAAGTTGGAAAGACCTAGAAAGCTGCAGAACTTGGGTCATGCCAAAAGTGCATTTCTCCAAATTGGCACATAACCTGTGTTGCCACAGTGTTTGGAGAACTTGTTGGATGTGGTGGAGGTACTCTTCCCAACTCTGGATGAATATCACGATGTCATCTGAGTATACATGTACAAATGAGTTGGTAAATGGTTTCAAGATGTCATCCATTAGCCTCATGAATATTGCAAGAGCATTCATCAATCTGAAAGGCATAACCAACCATTTGAATAGCCCTCCTTGTCTTTGAAGGTAGTCTTCCACACATCATAGGGTTTGATTGGTACTTGGTGATATCCTAACTTCAAATCGATCTTGCTGAAATATTTTCCCCCTTCAGTTAGTCCAAGAGGTCAACAATCCATTGGATCAGGTACCTATTACAGACAGTGGTCTTGTTCAATGCCCAATAGTCAATACAAAGTCTCCAAGTGCCATCCTTCTTTTGTACCAACATGATTGAGCTCCCACAAGGTGATGAACTAGGATGGATGTGACCTTTCTACAACAGCTCTTGAATCTACCTCTTGGTCTCATTGTTCTCTAGAATGGAGTGCCAATATATTGGTCAATTGGGTAGCAACGCACTTGGTGTCATATAGATGGAGTGCTTGACCTGACAGTGCAGAGGAACCCCTCCAAGGGAGGTGAAGATGTCCTTGTACTCCTCCACGACCTTGTCCATCTGTAGTTGTCATGAGGAGGGGCCCTGTCTAGAGGTCGTGGCCATCGTCTTCTTCTTTCCTTGAGGGCGTATCATCAGGAAAACAAATTTCACGATTTTGAAAATGATCTTACTGCATTGTTTTACAGTAACCAAAGAGATGGTGGTAGGTGGTGCTACCTCCGATATCCTGTACAACTTATTTCCCACAGTAACAATAACAGCACGGGGCCTTGATTCATACAAAGCATGTCTCTTCCACAAGTATGGTTGTCCTAATAATACATCACAAACCTCAAGGAGAGCAACGTCAAACAATACCTCATTCATGAAGGGCTTGATGTTGTATGGAAGGTGACACTGCTAGCTTACGCGAAGATCTCGTCCTTGGTGAAGCCACCCGATGGGTTACGGTTGTGGATGTGTTGTGATCAGTAAGCCCAACCGCTTTAGAACGTCTACCGAAATGAGGTTCTTTTGGCTCCCACTGTCGATAATGAATTGTATCAGGATCCCTTTACCCACATCTGGGAGTGGAAGATATGCTCCTCCTCCTTTGGATCTTTGAATTCCTCCTTCTAGATCTTCATGGTGGCAACAGTGGCATTGGTCTCCACATCAATAATCTACTTCGCTTTGTCATTCCCCTTGTTAGGTTCTGACTTAGAGTCGGAACATGCATTTGATTCTGAAACCCTTTGCTCGGCCACTAGTGACTGCTTGGCCCGAAACTCACTTGTGTTGTGAGTGGAGCTCTTATAGAACTCACACCACTTTCCTGTGTCCTTTTTCGGCTTCACGATGTTGTTCTTTACTTGCAGCTTTGGCAAGTTGTCTTGGGCCACCCCACCTTGGTTTTGTCCTTTATTCTATGGTTTGGGAGCACCTTTACCTTGCTTCAGATTCACAGATCCAAAGTCTCACTTCTTCTGTTTAAACTTTTGCTCGACCTTGAAAACATATCCAAATGTCATGCCGAGCGAGGAGATGTTTAGGAATTCTATTTCTTCGTGGATGTACTTGTATAGGCAGCCACAGTACTTGAGTACCAAATACTACTTTGAATCCTTGATACCCAACTTTGTACGAAGGGTATGGAAAATATTGGTAAACACCGACACGTCTCGGTCCCTTCCCTACCGCAGCATGGTCCACTTTATGTATTGATCCTCATAGCTTCTGACAAGGTAGTACTACTCCTTGATAGCAATTCGAAATGAATTCTAAGTGGGTGCGCCTGAGAACAGTGAGCCCGTACTTTCATCCTTATGCTCGTAGTAGGTTTCCCACCAGTCCTTGACATGGGGGTCTGCTTTGAGAAGAGTGAAAGTAATCTTTTCCCAGTTGAAAAAATCATGAACAGAAAATACCCTTCTAGTAGATTTAACCAGTTATCTAAGGTGCCTACATCTGTTTAACCCTCAAATATGGGAATGCCAAAGTTAACTTGTACCTGAAAGGGTGTGGCTCTTCGAGAGTAACTGTTGGAAGTAGATGTGTCGCCCCTAGGTAGCCGCTAAAGGATCTGGGCAAATTTTTCAATCATCGCGTTCCTTTGTCGCTCGAGGGCCTCTTTGAGCAAGATTTTGATAGGATTTCCTACCCCCTCGTCTTTCTTTTCATCTGCCATGGGAGGTCGTCAGGATTTGTGAGGTTGGTCTTGCAAAGGTTCGACCAGTTCAAGCCCTAACTCCTTATATCTCATCCTCATTGGGGACATGCAAAGAAAAACCGAGAAAAAGCAGATCGCTTTGATACCACTGATCCAGATTTAAATAGGAATGCAACACATTACAGATATAACCATACATATAGAAATGCAACATGTAGAAATTTTGCAAATTCTCTGCAAATCTCGCTCTAAGACTATGTAGAAAATCTAATTGTAGATTAACCCGATAATGCAATATAAATCAAAGCAAAATACTATAACCTACTTCTACTAGCAATTTGTGGAAGCTTAAAGATCAAGCTAAATCAGAGCTAAACAATATAACCATAAGAAGAAGAAATCACAATACACATAAAATACTCTGGGGAAAGCCTCAGCTAAAAACCCCACTATCTGTAAAGAAATCTGCGAGATTAGGGTTCAGCTCTAGAGAACACCCATAGCTATCGTCGCTCCTACTAAGCTCCCTCGGCAGCCTCCCACTACTGAGACCATCTAGTGTGTGGAGATAGCTCTGTGTAGTGAGCCTCCTCATCAAAATTTTGATTCCAACTAGTATAGATGTTGGAGGGGGCCCCCCTTCCCCCCTCCTAAGATTGTTGCCTTTAAGAGATTGGTAGCCTCCTGTGGCAAGAGGAAAGCTAACTTGAACCAACAGAGATTTGTTAAGAAATCTAAATCCATCCCTTTGGTAGAGCTGCCTGTAAAACACCTGTGTTAGACTGCACTGAACCTAGCTAAATGAGGGCTCATTGGACAATTCACGGGTCTTTGGCCCTCTCCCAAAGCTATTGATGGATGGGTCCAGGGAAACTGGAGGCCCCTTGTCTCTGAAGGAATATGAAGCCACATGGTAAGTAGAGGTTATTATGTTTTTGTTTTCGAATCAGCAAAAGATCAAGATGCCATTTTCCAAAATGGTCCATATTACATGGGCCCCCAAGGGCTCTATCTGAATAAATGGACGTTGAAATTTGATCCTTCCCAGGACACTCCTTCAACCATCCCTGTCTGGGTAAGGTTACCTCATCTTCCTATTCATTGCTGTAACCTAGAATCTATGTAAACAATCGGGAACAAATTAGGAAAATACATAGACATGGCTGAAAGGAGAGAACAATATTCATGTGCTAGAATATGTGTTGAATTCAATCTGGAGATAAGATTGCCTGAGGCGATCAAGTTGACCATAGTTGGCTGGTCTCACATCCAGGAACTAGATTATGAATAGCTCCCCTTCAAGTTCCGACATTGTCATGGCTATGGTCATTTAGTACGAAACTAAAAGAAGAAAATAAAGGAAGAATCTAAAAAATAAAAGGGCGGACAGTGGACACAAGCCAAAAAAACCACCACAACTAAACAGATCATCAGAGAAAAAAGGAAAGGAGGGAATCCAGAGACTGGAGGGCCCTCTGCTAGGAAGAGTTTAACCAAAGATCAAGCCACAAAAAAGGCCACCATCTCAATAAATCCTTTTGCTGCTCTAAACCCTCTAGAAGACCAACCAGAATTTGAAGAGGGAGAGGTGTAACAGAATATGGAACAGACAGAAGACGCAAAAATAAACTCGAGATCTTAGGAACAAACTGTAGAAGCCATTTCAGAAACCCCTTGTATAGATGTAATCCAATAGGAAAATCAAGGCCCTCCAATAGGCGCCACTTCCCCACCCTCTTATGTAGAAATGACCAAAAAGAAAAAGTTTTTAGATAGCCCTGGTTCTTCTGAAGATGAACCCCTCAAGCAATCCAACGAAAAGGCAGGAAGGAAATCTCGCAAGGAGATCAAAGAAGAAGAGGCAGAGTGACTAAAGATGTAGGGAAGTCAACCCACAAATGAAATGTCACTAGGCAGGAACACAAGGACCAGACCCCTAAAGGGTGGGTCTGCACCACCCCCTACTAGTAAATAATGCAGATTGTCTCTTGGAATTATAGGGGTCTAAGAAACCCACTGAAAGTTGAAGCAGTAAAAGACTTATTAAGAATGGAAATCGTAGACATTCTCCTCCTCCAAGAGACAAAGATAGAAGAAGATGCTCTTCTATCTTTAAGTTGAGCCAAATGAAAAAAGAACTCAGGAAAAGCAATCAGCGCCAAAGGTACTTAAGGGGGCCTTGCAACCCTATGGTTGGAGGATAAGTTCCAGCTTAAAAGCTCTTTTGCAACCCAACACTAGATATATATAGATCTTCTTCACCTCCCAAGTAAGATTTCTCTAGCTCTCTTCAATCTTTATGTTCTTGTTAATTTTTTGGAAAAGAAGGACTACTGGAATTCTCTCTTAGACTTCCTAGAAATATATACCCCCCAAAACATCATTCTGGCAGGGGATCTCAACATCACTCTAGACCCAAATGAGAAAAAAGGTAGAGTATGGGGTAAAGATCCCTTCCATGCCTCGGTGGAGTCTCTGATTCTTGAATGGGACCTTTTGGACCACAAAACTAAGAAAGGTCGTTATACCTAGACCAAAAATAGAGTTGGTAATGCCAACATTGCTGCCCATTTAGACAAGTTTCTAGTTCAAAGTACTTTGTTGGAGGGGAATCATTTAATCTCTTCAAAAATCACGCCTAAAATAACATCTGATCATAACCCCATCTCACTGCTGATAGAGAAAGAGGAGGACTTGGGCCCTATTCCCTTTAGATTCAACCCTCTTTGGGTATCGAGAGAGGGCTTTATGGACCTAGTGGCTGACGTTTGGGCGCAACTAGTTGAAGGATCCCCCAACTTCGTGTGGGAACAGAAACTCAAACATACTAAGTCTGCTTTAAAATTTTGGGAAAAAATAACCCCTTTCCACTTCTATGAGCCATAGACAAAAGACAGTCTAGGCTCTAGCTGAGATTCAACTAGGCATGGAAGGATCTAAAATCACCAAAGCATAGCTGCTCATCGAACAAAATGCCTAGTTCAATTCCTTTCCTTCCTTTCGACAAGAAGAGGAATACTGGCACCTTAAGTCTCGCAGCCTTTGGCTCCAAGCTGGAGATAGAAACACAACTTTCTTTCACAGACAATGTAGAGCCTGTCTCTCTTGGAATGACATTTCTGAAATATCCCATAGGGAGGGGGAAGTTATCAAAGGACAGTCTCTCATAAAACAGGCAGCCACAACCCATTATCAAAATTGTTTCCAGGAGGATGGTTCTTCCAATGATGACCTAACTTCTAACTTTCTCTCAAACATCCCCCCTCTTATCACTGTAGATGTAAACGTTGGGTTAATGAAGCCTTTTTCCAAAAAAGAGACAGTTGAAGTCATTTGGTCAATATAGCCAGATAAAGCACCTGGGCCTTTCTACAGAGCTTGCTAGAATGTAATAAAACTTGATCTTATCATAATGGTAAAAGCCTTGCAAAAGAAAGCCAAAGGGGGAGGGTGCACCAACTCCACCTTCCTTGCCCTTATTCCGAAAGAAGTTAACCCTCAGACTTTCAATAGATTTTGGCCAATCTCTCTTTGCAATGCCTCCTATAAGATCCTTGCCAAACTCTTAGCCAATAAACTCAAGCCTCTGTTAGGGAACTTGATCTCCCCTATACAGGGCGGGTTTGTCAAAGGAAGGTACCTCATAGAAAATGTGATCCAAGTGCAAGAAACCCTCCACTCTTGCCACTCTCGGAAGGAAAAAGGTATGCTCATCAAGTTGGATATGTCAAATGCTTTTGACCGAGTTGAACTCTCATTTCTCTATAGAATCCTCCTCTCCTTCAGTTTTAGTGTTGATTTTGTCAACTTGATAAAAGGCTGCACACACAAACCTTAGATAGCCCCCTTAGTCAATGGTAGACCTTCTAACTTCTTCCAAGCTTCTAGAGGGCTTTGCCAAGGATGCCCTTTGTTACCATTTCTTTATATCTTGTTGGCAGAATCCCTAAGCAGAGAGCTAATAGCAGAAATAGAAGTAGGCACCACCCCAGGTATCAAGGCAGCAAGAGGGGTGGACCCTATAAATCACACCCTCTTGGTAGACGACTCTCTCCTTTTGGGAGGGGCCTCGATTAAGATAGCAAAGACTTTCAAATAAATCCTCCAATACTTCTGTTTAATTATAGGAGCCTTGATCAATAAAAGAAAAAGTGTGCTTTATGGTTGGAATGTAGATCACCCAACTATCCTTCGAATTGCCTGCATATTGGGATTCCTAGGGTATGACAAGTGGGAAAAGATCAAATATCTAGGCCTTCCCTTAACCATGGGACCAAGCCCTCCCTCCCTATGGACTGAATTAATTAGCAAGATAAAAGCAAAAATAGCATATTGGGGAGGCTAATGGCTAACAAAGGTAGGGAAGTTGGTTTTGATAAAGGCAGCCCTCTCTGCCCTTCCCATCTTCCAGTCTTCCCTTCTGTTAGCTCCTAAGTCTATCATGGAATAGATCTCCAAACACCTTCGGGACTTCCTATGGAATGGGGGCAAGGGAAATCAGAGCAAGTTACAATTGGTAAGATGGGATATCCTGAATAGACCACTCCAGCAAGGTGGGTTACAGATACGGTATCCAGGCTTAGCAAATCTGGCTCTTGGAGGAAAAATCATATGGCAATTGTATGCTGATAAAAATCATCCTATCAGCAAGATCCTCTAGAAGAAATACCTAAAGGGAGGCTCCCTAAGAAACCTCACAACTACTTCTACTCCAACAGGAACAACAATATGGAATTTAGTTAGAAGAAGCATCGACCATATACAACAGCATTTATATAGAATACCAAGTAATGGGTAGAGAACATTACTTTGGGAGGACACCATTCAAGGGAATGCCCCATTGGCCACCCTAAATTCCTATAACGATTTAAAAATCTAGCTAGTGAACAAAGGACTTCTCCGGCTTGAAGACATATGTTCTTGGGACAGCAAAGGGAATTGGGCAGGATGGACTTTTCCAGGGGTTCTTGACCCTCTAGAAACACAAAAAAAATTCCTTTGTGTAGCACTTTCTGGCCTCACCCCTGTCCATTGTACATCCAAAGATAAATGGGGGTGGGGATGAACCGGAATTTATATAGCAACGCAAGGATTATCCTCATTACAAGCCACACACGAATATTTGATGACTCCGAAGCTCTGGAAATCCGTTTGGTCTCCCTTTTGCCTTCCAAAGGTGAATTTCTTCACTTGGTTACTCATGCATAAAAAGGCACTAACAAGAGAAAATCTGAATAAAAGAGGCTTCCATGGGCCCTTTAGATGTTGCCTATGCTCATATTCCTCATGAAAAACTGAAAAAGTTAGAACCCAAATCTCACAAGTGTATCTTCATTGGTTATGATGATAATTCCTAGGCTTACATGTTTTTTTATCCTTCTAATCAAAGTGTCATAATCACAAGGGATTTTTAATTTCATGAAGTCTCTTCCCCACCTCAGTCTGTAGAATCTCATGTTACCCTGAATTTACCAATACCACCTGTTACTCCTATTCTTGTTACTACTTCTTCTAGTTTTGTGCCTCTTATTCATCTTGATTCTTCCTCTCCCTCAAGTATTCCATCTAAAACTCATCAAGCTCCTGAAGTGACTCCTGTTCCTTCTACTCTTCCTGTTTGGGCTTGGAAATCTTGAATCTGCAGGTAGTGAGGTTGGAAATCCTTTCGACACTCATCAAACTAGATCTAACTTTTATCTTATGACCAAATTTTTGGCCACATATGATCTTACTGTTGATCAATGGTTTTCATTGATGTAAACCCAAGTAACACCAGGGGCTACCTTGATATTGCAAGGGAATTTTAACTTGATAACTTACTCTATTTTGATTCAGGGATCTTCTATATGGATTCTACTTGTCGAGTTGTTTCCATTGATATATGGCACACAAAGTAATTCTTCACGGTTTGAGAGATATTCATGTTTGAAGTTAGTAACCCTAGTTAGTGGGCCAACACCCTATGGGGTTGTGGCATGGCACTCATAATTGGTTTTGTTCATTGAATAGTAAATAATTAATAAATATTTTTTTCTCCTAAAATCCCTCCAACTTCACTTGTTGAGGACCCTCTCAACTCAAGACATTCATATAAATAATAACCCTCATATCCTCCTCTAGTTGGGATTTTGTGGCTTAAAACAGGTCATCATGGAATTTTCACTATAACTTGTTTTCTATGAAGCTTCAGAAGATGAAATTAAAATCCATTTGAGCCAAAATCTTGATGAACCTCGTGACCGAATTTCAGATCTTGTTTCACTATATTTTCGGATATATGATATGAAGAAGTTAGGGTTTTTGCAGGCTCTCGAATTCCATGTCAAACAAGTGACATTGGGAAAATCATCATAACTTTCTATTTGCGAATTGGATTAAAATTTAGTAAATAGTCACATAAATAATATTTATGGTAGTTTGTTTAATAGCGTTTTCAAGGCTGAAGGTCGCAACAGTGACATGTGGCACTTCGTACAAGTTCACTCTACTAAACCAGTTTAAATCAAGTCATCGTGGGAGATGGGTCATAACTATTTCTTGAAGAATACAATATTCATCAGACCCATGGTGTTACAAAGAGGACTCAAAGGGCTACCATATGACAAAATTTCAGACCCTAGAGATCCGAAATTACATAGATACGACAGATTCAATATCTAGCTCCTAGAAGGAAAGAAAACACATACATTCAAGGATCACTGCAGTAAGGACCACACATCAACAGTCAAGGGTAAGTCTCCTACTATAAGGTATGTTTGATTAGTGTTTACATTTGAAATATGAGTATCATATCTGAAATATGTTTTTTTAGGACAATGTAAATACATACTGGGTCTCGGTTATATCTGTATATCTCTATATGTCACAGTTAGTTTTGATACCACATTTCAGATGTCCTATTCTTGATAATGCACATTTGATGCTACACCAAGTATGATAAATCTATATGATGTTGTAAGTTCATGTTACTTGTCTTGTCATAGTTGATAGAATGGTCTATGTTTTTGTACTTAGAACTTGGTCCATTGCAATTCTAGGGTCTGCCATAAGTCTTTATTGTATATATATTTAGGTTAGATTTGGATATAGTCTTGCATAGAGTCTAGCCTATATCAAGAGTGGGAGTCTTTGTCTACTGCTGCAACAAGTCAATAAAAAAATTGAAAAGCACACTTCAGGTATGCATTGTAATTTTAATTTGTAATTATTCATTATTATGCACTTACATGTGTTTTGTAGGTAGAGGTAAGTTGAATGGTATTTTGTTTTGTTTTGGGATTGGTTTCACAAGGAAAATTTTGGATGCAGGTAGAAGAAGATTCAAGTACAACTTCAAGTAAGAATTCAAGAGCATAAGTATCAAATAAAAGGAATCATTGTAGTAGGACATCCTTTGAAGACATGACAGCCATCCGTATATTGTGAAGAAGTGTCAAGGCCAAGAGTCATCATTATAAAGTTGTAATCTGCCTAGAGTAGAAAAGGCATTATTGGGAGGTATAGGAGTCTCTGTTGGGATGATTTCATGGTTGAATTGTAGGTCATAATGTGATTGGGTATTTGGTCAAAATCATTGTAAATCATATTGTATCGTGGATCGTTGTCCCTGGTATGAGAATCCACACTCTTGTCTCATTTCAGTCATTATAGGGTGGCAGGTAGGTATTAGGCTAGTGCATGAAGTCACCTACAAGTTGGAGCCTGTGAACACTTCAAGATGGTAGGTTGGTCTAGGATGTTGGGGAATCCATTCAGTTTACTACTGAAAAAACCAAGGCATCGGGGCGTCCTTCCAGTGGGAGCTAGAGAAGAATGCTTTTCTATAATTATAGGAAGTTGTTGCTCTTATTTCAGTTGGAGCTCAAGATTAAAGAATTTATTAGAAAAGAATTCGGTGGTTTTTGACTCGGAGGGGGCTTTTCATCTAAAATTCTTGTGTCTACTGTGTTCTGTTATTTACTTTTATTACAACGTAAACATTAATAATAATTGAGGATTAACTAATGCTCTATAAAGATTTAAAAGTGCTAATTGCTAAGGAATACTAATTCACCCCCCCTTCAGTATTTCCAACACCTACTACTTATGCTCAAGCTAAGGGTAAGCCTCATTTGGAACAAGCTATGTATGTTGAATATGGATCTCTTTTGAGAAAAATGACTTGGTCTCTTTTTCCTCTTCCTTTAGGAAAGAATTTAGTTGGCTATAAATGGGTTTATAAAATTAAGTTTACTATAGAAGGACAAATCGAAAAGAATAAAGCTAGATTAGTTGCAAAAGGTTTTAATCAATTTGAAGGTATTGATTATAATGAAACTTTTGCTCATGTTGCTAAAATGAACACAATAAGAACCATTTTATCACTTGTTGCATCTTACAAGTGGGAAATTCATCAAATGGATGTTAAAAGAGCCTTTTTAAATGGTGATCTTATTGAATAAATTTATATGCAACAACCTCCTAGTATTATTTTTGTTGAATCATCAAGTTTAGTATGAAGATTACACAAATATTTATATGGTCTCAAACAAGCATCTAGGGCTTGGTATGATAAAATTGATTCATATTTCTTGAAAAATGGTTTTAAGCATTGTATATCTTATCCAAATCTATATGTTAAGAACTTTGGTGATAATTTCCTTATTATTGTTTTATCTATGGATGATCTAGTTATCACTAGAAGCCAACTTGTATTAATTCAAGATATGAATATAGCTCTTCAGAAGCAGTTTGAGATGACAAATCTCGACACATTACACTATTTCTTGGGTCTTCAGATATGGAATATGGCCAATGGTATTTTTCTCTCTCAGCCTATGTATGTGACATGTTTATTGGCTTGTTTCCATATGAGTGATTGTAAACCTACTCCTACACCATTTCAATCTAGTGTAAAGTTAATTGTTGAGTATACCACTGCACTAGTTGATGCTACGCTTTATCATCAGCTCGTTGGCAGTTTGATATATTTAACTCACAATAGACCATATCTTTCTTTTGCGGTCAGTATGGTTTCTCGATTCATGCATCAACCTCATGAAATTGATTAGTAGACAACCATGAGAATTCTACGATATTTACAGGGGACATTGCATTATGGTGTATTTTATTCGAGCAATGCTACAATTTTACTCTCTCGTTATACAAATTCTAATTGGGCAGGTGACAATTTTGATTGACGGTCAACTGTTGGTTACATATTTCCACTTGGTTCAGGTCTGATCTCTTCGTCCAGCAAGAAGATAAAGACTCTTTATTTATCTTCATGTGAAGCAGAGTATAGAGCAACCAAACAAACAACTAAAGAAGTCATTTGGTTATGACATGTTCTTACCGAGCTTGGTCTACTTCTGAAATCACCCACTGTGTTGAAATGTGACAATTAGGGTGCAATTCAGCTTGCTTATAATCTGGTATATCACTCCATGATAAAGCATCTCGACCTTGATGCTCATTATATTTGAGGTCTTGTCATCAATGGTATTCTTTCTCTGGAGTATTTTCCTATTGAGCAATAGGTAATTGACATCTTCACCAAATCCTTGACAGAAGCAAAGTATGTGCATCTTCATTCTTTGCTTGGGATGAGGGAAGTTGTCATGAAGGGGGAGCAGTAATGACTCCTTCCTTCCTCAGTGTTATGATGAGCCCTTCTCCCAGCCATTATTAAGGGGAGTGTGGAATATATTATATTCCTTGGAAGGTAATAATGTCTTTGTATTATGTCGAAAGTTGTCCACTATAGAATTTTGTAGAATTTTTCTACAAATAAGCTAGCTTGGATACCATGTAGAACTTTTTCTACAAATCAGCTAACTGTGATACCCTGTAGAAATTTTCCACCTGTAGATCAACCTGGTAATGCAATGTACTAAAGAAAAACACTTGATCTACTTCTACAAACAATTTAGCAGAAGATTAATCAACCATGAGAAACATCAATAAGAACACATATAACTGATAAGAAGGAATCAATCACACATAACACAGAATAATTTACCTGGGGAAAGCACCTGCCTAAAACCCCATCTCTGTATTATCATATAAGTGGAAATATAGTCCTGATTACACAAAGTCTTATCTCAGAAGCTATCCAGCTCTCAGTACAATCCCTCTGTTGCTCATAGACAGTCAAAGGCTTCTCACAAACCTTCTCCTCTACCCTCCAAGCCTCCTATTTCCTTATGCAGTTTCCTTAGGGTACAATGCTGCCACCTATGTGAATTGGCCTCTTCACACACTCACTAACCTTTGATCTAACTGCACAAACTTGAAGGAGATAAATCCTCATCATGGATGAGCTTCCTTTATAGGAAAAATATTCATCCAACTGATAGTACACTGTCCCTTCTCTAATCTCAACTAGGCCTTTGTCTGAATTGACATGCATGAGTTATTTAAGCTATAATATTCAGTTATCTGAAAATACCAGTTGTTACATGCATGCAAGAATTAACAAACTGAATCTCATTAATTTAACAACTTGTTAAATCAATCTAACTGAACTTGACTCAGTTAAACAAGCCAAATAATTACAACTCATAATTACAACTCATCCTTATCTCTTTAATTGATGGATATATTCATCAATTAATAGATAAACTATTGCATGTCTTCACATAGACTTCAAGTTTGTTTTTCCTTAACTAATTAACTCATTGAGATTAATTAATTAATATTTTAAACTTATGGTAAGACCAAATTCGTTTTTACTTCCTATAGTTAGACCACGGGCTACTAAAAATAGGAAGGGACCCAGAAATGCTATTTTTAGAAGATCCTATTTTTAATAGTTTCACCTCTCACCCAAGGTGGCCAAAATGCTCATTGGCCAAACTACTATTTTTAGAAGTGCTATTTTTAGTAGTTCTATTTTTAGTACTTTCTAAATCTAGCATTTCTTGTTGTACACTTTTCAACATCCACAATCTTATGTAAAAGAGTAATACATTATATCCCAAATTTATTATGGCATAATATACTCTTGTATCCATTTATTATATAAAGAGGTGTTATTTTGGAGAATTACATTATCCCACATTTAATATGTGAGAGTAATTACTCTACATCTCTGGGTATACAATAGGGTGAAGGGAGCCTCTTAAGATATATACAATTTTGTGATACCATCACATCTTATCCTGTGCTCATAGCATACTACCATTTGTATCGGGTTATTTGTAGTTTCTCTCTTTATAAGATTGTAAGAGATTTATGGAGATAATAGAAAGACAACCTTCCCATGGACGTATCCCAATTGGGTGAACCACGTATATCTGTTGTATTATTTTTCCCTGTTCTCTTTCTATTCTTATGTATATGTTGATATATTGTTGTTCTCTTTCTGTTCTTAGTATGTGTTGATATATTGTTGGTTTCTTAGATAGATAACTAGTTTAGTAGATCTAATATTCTAACAGTGCTAAAATTAACATTTGCAAGAAACTCTTCATCCTCCTCTTCATAATTGGTGCTCTCATAATACTTAGGATTAGGATTAAGTGGAAAATATGACTCTCTATTCATAGTTAATATCATTTGCAGGAAATTATTCATCCTCCCCTTCATTAGTGGTGGTCTCATAATCCTTAGGATTAAGGCCTAAGTGGAAACTTTGAATTTCTATTTAATGGAAATTGTTCATCCTCCCCTTCATCGATGGTGCTCTCATAATCCTTAAGATTAGGACTAAGTGAAAAATTTGAATCTCTATTTATTTGGAATTCTTCATCCCCCCCTCTCGTTCCTTAATGGTGCTCTCATAATCCTTAGGATTAGGACTAAGTGGAAAATTGACACTCTATTTACTAAAAATTCGTCATCCTGCCCTTCGTCAATGGTGTTTTCATAATCCTTAGGATTAGGACTAAGTGGAAAAATTAACTCTCTATTCAAATGAAATTATTTTTGCTACCCTTCATCAATGTTTCTCTCATCATCCTTAGGATTAAAACCAAATGGAAAATTTGTCTCTCTATTCATAGTGAAAGAATTCCTATTATATTCATCAATATGAATAGAGTTGTTGCATGACGAAGATGTTGATGCCACAGAAAGAAAAGCTTCACTATTAGAAGAATTCATGACTTTCAACCAGAAGATGTCGAATGATACAAATGTATTCTCTCCCAATGATAATTTATAGCTTAGAGATTGAAAATTTTCCTCTAAATTCCCCTCTCCCCTACATCTTCCCCCATTTTTTGTCGAAAATTTTCCCTCCAAAGTTCCCCCCCAAAAACTTTTGCCAAAAATTTTCCCTCCAAAAATTTCATTTGAAATATTTCCCTCCAAAATTTTCTTCTAAAATTTACTTGAAAACATATTACTAAACTTTTGATCTTGAAAAATTTCACCCTTATTTCTATTCAAAAATATACACAATTTTTTGTTTAATGCATTCCTTCAAAATTAAAATATTTTTTTTATTTAAATTATTTATCATTGGATACATAACTAAATTAATTTTATAATTTATATTTATTTTTTATCCCACAACGAATAAAAAATAATCTAAATTTTATTTTATTTTATTTTTTATTTTAATTTTAATCCCACATTCGAGAAACGCTAAAGCAATCCTACAATCTTCACTATATAATAACATTCATTGTATCTATTCATCACATCACATCAAATATTATGGGTTTTGTTAAAAAGTTTGGAGCAATTTTGCGGATCAACTACATTGTCATCGATAACAAATTCAACAATAGTTTTTCACATTTGAAAGATCAGTTTTCCTTCTATTTTGACTATTTAAAGATGAATTCCGAGAAATTTTGTTGTTTTACAGTCTTTATGCTCCATAATTTTTTATATTTTTTCGAATTTTTTCTTTGCACTATCATATTTTATAGGAAAAACCACATAAAAATCTCTATTTTTTATACTTTTATAGCGAAGAAGACGAAAATAGAACTCAAATTTGTAGGATTTCAAGGAGAAAAATTAAGAAAAACTATATATTTTAGGGATTTGAAATGAAAAAGCCAGTGTTAATTTTTTCTTTTTTTGAATTTGGCTTGGGGGACATTTCAATTCCTACACGCAAATATATATTATATATTCCATTAAAAAAAATGTTCCATTTTTTTTTCAAAAATGCAAAACAAAAAAGCAATTAATTTTTTTTAACCACAGATATTGGTTTTTAAAAAACAATTTTTTTTTTAACAACATAAATATTGTTTTTTTTGTAAGCTTGGCAGGACTACATCTTCATCATGTCCAAATATCACCCCAATCAGGGCAAGGAATTGAACCAGTGACTTCACATCAAGGAGTTCCTTGATAGAGCACTTGGTCACGATCTATCCATGACCTCGTGGACAATATAAATATTGTTTTAGAAAAATTATTATTATTATTATTATTATTATTGATATTATTATTATTATTATTAAAACATAGTTAATTTTTTTTAAATCACGACCATCACTGGGGGCTGAAGGCCCATGAGCGGGTCTGCACGGGCTAAGGGAATCGATCCCTTGGCTCAACGAGGGACCGAAGGCCCGTGGGCAGGCTCGCCCCTGAGCCTTCAACCTCCCATTTAAAAAAAATATTTTTACTTTATATATTTAAATTTTTTAAATTTAAAATATCTATATATATATATATTAGGAAGATGGCATCAAAGAAGGTCTCTGTGAATGTTTCTGGAACAAAGACAACAATTTCATCATCTAAAGTTGCAAATGGACACTATATGAATATTGTTGAACATACCCGAACTGAGAAACATCATAAAATTCAAGCAACTGGCTTGTCAAGTACATTCAAGATTATTTCTGAATGGAAGAATTCATGAGAAATAAATAAAATAAATTTTACATGGCATGTTAAAGATATTGAAAGCGATGATAATACACATATCTATTTATATTGTGGTATGATTAACTTTGGTTAACCATATGAGGTGATGGGCAGAGTACGAGACATATATTTGGTGCCAAATGCAAACATTATTTATGTTCTTGCAAAATTTCCCAAGACACATGAAAGTGTTAGATATCGTCTCTCAAAGGTCAAGTATGACACATGAAAAATATACACAGTTGTGTGAAGAAAACACAACCAAAATTGTAATTATGCTTATTTATATTTATGTGTTATGCATGTATTTATTATATAAAGACAAATATTATGAATATGATCAACAATTTCCATAAAGAGACAGAAGAAGAAAGGAGAATGAAGAACAAAACAATAACTCATGCACTGCAATAATACATACAAGGGATCAACAAAGAAACCCTAAGGTGGGACAATATAATAAAATTAAACATGTTGCTTTTGAAAATGTAGAAACTGAAGCTGATGTTGAAAAATATGTTTCCATTAGTGAGGATGAGATTAGAACTATTGTTCAAAAGGAGAAAAGAAATAAAACACCAAAAAGAAAAATGGCCACAAATGTCTCTCTTCCAGTTGATGACGAGGAGATTGTTTATCTAGAACAAGATATGTTAAATGGTATGAAGAAGAAATAAAAATTTGTTCAATCTGTAAAATTCATGGGCAACAGTGAAGATCAAAGTGAAAAATCTAAAGGCAAAAAAAAATCATAACACCAGGTGCTAGTTTAAAGGATGACATTATTAAAACAAACAAAATTCCATTCAAGATCACTTGGCAAAGGACAAATTAATCAATGGTGGCAAAAAAATTAGTGTAATTTCAGCCAATTCTATAGGCCAAATGAAGGACACTTTCAATATCAAATTAGAAAAGCACATCGCCTACATGTCCATAATTTGAAAACATTGTTCAAGTACAATCCATATGCACATGTGGTGGATTGCATGGTTCTTGTTGATCCAAATCAAGTTCCCAACAAAGAGGAAGTTGATAGGACATGATCGATGTGTTAGATACAAATATTATGTAATTAGAGTGAACCATTCAACAGAGGCCAAAAGACAATTGATCGAGGGTATCCCAATAACTCTCTTTTGAAATAGTGAACTACATCATTTATGCTAGTTTAATATAAACAAAAGAAAAGTTATTGACATGGGATCATAACGCAAATAATGAGTATAGAATGTCCATGGCTTTCATCCAAAGGATCAGATTTATTCATAATGAATTTGTAGAAAAATGTGGAGGGGATAAGACAAAAGTCAGTCTAAGCTTTCAGAGGGAATGTTATATGAAAACATGTTATCAAATTGAGGATAAAATCAATTCAAAAGGTGGAAAAGTAAATCCAAATTTATTCAAAGACATGGATAACATTTTCCAGATAGCATTTAGAACTTGGGAGACATGGGAATTGATTGATGAAATTTTCAACATGTAGGAGAATATTGCCATAATAAACCATAAGGTTAAAAAGTCTAAACCCATAATATGTACCAACAGTAAGACAAGTCCTGAAATGAACCAACTTCCAGATGATATGACTATCAAATCTTGGAGAACATTGCAAGGAGTGAAAGATACTAGTCAAATAAATACTATGTTGTGTGAAGTTATGTAAATTGTCATTGGACGAAATGTGCTCAAAATTTCAAAAGTAAGTTTGTTGAACTATTTTTACTTTTTCTTGGATTATAATTTTCTTTTAAGTATAGCATATTTTTGTTGGTAGTATTTGTTATACATATCACTATATTAACAATTTTTACTTTATTTATTTAATCATAATATTTGTACAAAAATACAAGAACATATGGTTAAAATGTTGAATTAAGAGAGTTGGGATGATGTTGTACGCAACTACCCAGAATCAAGTTCACAACACTTAAAGATTTTTATCTTGCATTCAGAAAGGTATGTTGATTTTTTCATTAATTTTATTCGTATGTAAAATTTTATTATTTTATTATTTATACATATTTTTTTTATTTCATTAAATATGTCGAAGAAGGATGCATATGGAATACCACATAATTTCAAAAGCTTTATTGAAAATATTAAGTTGGAAAGGTTGATAAAGAACGTCCTTGGAATGTTGAACTTGATCCTACTCTTACTCATTTCATTTGGATACCTCGACATTATCCAATATCAAATAATACAAGGCGATTGTAAAGACATTTCAAAACTCATATCTAAAAGGGAATATGCCTTGGTTATTGCAGACATTCCTCATGGTTTCAGTTTCCCAGATATTGGATATGATAGTGAGTTTTATACTTATCAAGATTTTAATAAAGTGGTTATGGGCTTTCAATAAGTCACAACATCACCACTTTGGAGATTTGTGACATTTCATTCAGACACACAATTTGCAATGTTATTAACAAACTTCAAGGGAAAATCAAACTCAAGGATGCAACTTATATGGTAAGACATTGAAATTGTGTGTTTCATTAATGTCATTTTTTTTAAATTTATGTACAAGTTAATTGAAATTTTACTATGTCTTGTTACAAACAAAAGTCAAATCATATTTCTTGAGATCAACCAATTATAAATGATTGTGAGTTCATCCATGTTGAATGTTGGACAAAATATGATAGCTATAAGCCAATTCTTCTAAATCGAGTAGATGGAAAGAATCATAGCCAAGTATTGTTTCATGATGTTGTCGTAAGAAAACTAACATATGAGGATAAAGATGTAAAGGAGAGATAGTTAGAATTTATCAAAAACCACAAGAATTGACTAACTATCTTATAGATTTATGTTAAAATGAAGGAGATTGGGTTTTGGATTTTTTTCAGGTTCAGGTAAGTTTTATTATATAAAATTGAATATAATATTTCTTTTTATTTTTATGTGTTTATACTAATTTAATTACATATTTATTTTGTGCTTGATGACTAGGTACAACACTAAAAGGGAAGAAATTGCATTACCATTGAAAAATATCCACAACAATGCAATTTTATTCAATAAAGAATTAATGTTCTTCAATTTCTTCAAGATGCAATGAAAGAAGTTGTTTTGAAGAAATGTGATTTTAATGAATCGTGTGTGGCAAAAAAGGCAAAGGAACCTCAACCATCGTTATATGGAATAACTAGAAAATGACACTTTGAGAGATTTGCAGACATAAAAGATCTATTAGAAGAGGAAAATGAAGAAACTAAATCATAAAATATTGTGGAAGAAGAAAATAATGAAACTCTAGAAGATGATGAACATGGATTATATGATATTGTTGATGAAATTTAAGTTATGCTTGTAAATCAAGCTTAATTTTGAGAGCTATTCATTAGTTTTACTTGTAATGTTTTGACTTTGAGATTTTATGAGAAGAATGAGTATTTGATTTTGTTGTTATATGTTAATATTTGTATTATCTGCTTTTCACTTTAATTTTTATGTGATTCATTTTTTTTGTAGAAAAAATGTGATTACTATTAATTTTTAACATAAAATTCATAAAAAATGCTATTTTCTTTTAGTTTTTTTGTTATGATTTTCCCATAAAATTTGTTTATTTGACATGTCATTTTTAACAAAAAGTCTCAAAATGTGTATTTTTAATCAAATGTTTACAATTATTGTTTCTTAGTGACAATTATTTGATATGCAATGAAATATTAATTAACATTACATAAACGTATAGAAATTACTAACTTTAAAATATTGATTTTTTTATTTTTTTTAATACTATGTGAAAAAATTAAGGTTTCATTACAAAAAGAAATTGAAAAGAAAAATAAAAAACACAACTACATAAATACACTTAAAAATAAATTTCTAAGGGAAAAAGAAGACATTAGAAAATTTAAAGTGTCAAAAATAAACCCTCTAAGAAAAGGGGGTTGTTGTTGCATCAACACTTTTAAAATCATCATGAAAATCACTCACATTTAAAAAAAACTGCTCGTACTTGATACATAAGAAAATTTAAAGTGCCAAAATATGCTCCAAAAAAAGGTGTATTCTAAATGACCACTTTTCAAAATCGGGTGATTTTTTTGCTACCTCAAAAAAATGGGTCACCGGTAATTTTCTTGTTTGATCGGTAACTATGTTAATGGGAAACTAATAAATTTGCCCTATTATTTGCTAAAATATTTACAGCATGTGGTATAGGCGACATGTATGGAAAAACAACTGTAGAGATACTTAACCAACCATGCACTCATTAAGTTAATCATAATTCATTCACTGTAACAATAGGGAAGCACATGGACTGGTTTATTGACAAAGTTACATGCACCAACCACTGAAAGAGAGAAAAGTGAAGGTGAAGAACAAGAGTTAAGTGCCAAAAAAACACCAGAAGATAAATAAATTACACCTCCCAAACAAAGTAGAGAAACTACACTTCCTTGATAAAGAAGAGCAGTTAAACCTCCTAGACCCTGATGCACAAACAGTAAAATATGGAGTTCCATAAGAATGTCTATTGGTACATCCGCTGAAGGAAAAATATCATGCACTAAAGAACTTATGGATATATCGAGTGGAAAATTTAAGGATAATTATCATGGATTCCCTATTGAAGAAGAAGGGTCTAAGGAAGAGATTGCTAAAACAAGGGCACCTAGAACAACGTCAGCTGAAGTAAGGGTTCTTCAAATAGAAATTCTTGGGGAATCTAAGGAAGTATATAAAAATATATACTCCCGTACAAACTATGGTGAAAAAGAGGAAACTAAAGATGCTAGAAATTGAAGAACATAAGGTAAGTGTTGAAACAAAACTAGAAGATAGAGCAGTTACACCTCCCAGACAAAGTAGACCAGCTACACTTCCTAGACAAAGAAGAGAAATTACACCTCCAAGACCCCATTGCAAAAACACTAAGAGATAGTGTTCCATAAGAACATCTGTTGGTACATCCGCTGAAGGAAAAAGGGCATGAATTAAAGAACCCATGGATATATCCATTCTTCAATATAAGGATGGTTATCATGCATTCCCTATTGAGGAAGAAGAGAATGAGGAAGAGACTATTGAAACAGGGGAAACTAGAACAACATCAACTGAAGAAGGAGTTCTTGAAACACAAATTCCCAAGGAATCTAAGAAAGCATATGAAAAACCTACTCCTGTACAATTTTTGGTGAAAAAGAGGAAATTCAAGAAGCCATTGGGTGGAAAGAATCCCAAGAAGAGAGTGTGGGTAATTGTTACACCATAAACTACCCCAATATCTAAGCAATGCACTGATACAACATTATCAAAGGAGTCAAAAGGATAACCGAAAAAGAAGAATTTTCAAAAGAAAATACCCTAACACCTGAAATTCATGGTGTTCCACATGATTCAAAGGAACCCGAGGAACAACATAAAGAGTAAGAGCTCAAAAATGAACAAGAAGATGTCTCTTTACAAAGTAAGTATGAAACTGACTTCGTTATTCAACAAATTAATAAATTTAGGGAGGAAAATGAGAATTTAAGGAAACAGCTTACCTTGGTTGAAGGGAAACATTAGTCTAGAACAAAAAATGGATTAGAAACCCAAGTAGAAGTGGAAGAAGTAATGTCAGTTAGATTATGTGACAGATGTAAGGAAGTGTTGGAGGAAGTAGGTTATGAAAGGCCAACCACTATTTCAATTGGAATTCAATTTGGAGAGCAAGATTAATAATTCCAAACCACTATTCCAAAAGAGCTTGTTGAAGATGTCGTTGTTACACAAGAACCAACAATTGAAGTAGAGTGGGATGCAGATGTTGAGACATTAAATAATGTAGATTTGGACATACATATACTTAATTTTGGGGGAGATATTAGGATATGAAATTGACATCTTTTTGCACTCATTTTCCTGCCCTTTCTTTACCTTTTTTTTATTTCTTGAGACCATACTCTGCCACTGTAACAACCATAATTATCAACGTGGGTGTGTCTCTTTTTATATTGCATCCTTATTCAAATTATACCTGTAATTTGGCATGAGAACTACTATTTTAGGCTATTTTTCTCATAAAACTAAAAACTGGGCTATTATAGGGTTTTGGTCTGTTGAGATGTTGTAGGATTACACTTTCCAGTTTTACCTCGCAAAGGAAAAGACAAGGACTCACTTAAAAAAAAAATTACACATGAAGATCTATTTTGGATGCGCTGACCTCCTCCAATTAGTTATGAAGATCAATTTGGAAAACATCTAGTCAAGAGATAGTTCGAATGTCAAAGGAGAAGTTTATGGACAATGCAACCAAAACATTAGAATTTGTTTATTGATAATTATTGTAATTTGGAAAATATGTTACAACTTTTCCCTAACCTTGGAAATTATTATCAAATTGTTAATGTGTATTCTCAAATTAGATCACATGAGAATTGAGGGATTCTCATGATGATCTTATCATTGTAATATGATATTATAAAGAGGTGTACTCTCTGCCCATGGGAAATAGACATATAGAAACATATACACATTGATAGAGGGGGAGAGCACCAACATCGTAATATTGTATGTTTCATTGATGCAATCTCAATCATTGTTGGCACCATACCAGTCCCTTTGTTAGTGTGAAATTTATTTAATTTATGTTATAGTTTGATGGTGTGTTCATTTCATTTAAATGTGTTTAAATATTTGTTGAGAGAGTGATTTCCAGGAGTGATCTTCTTTTTTGAATAAGAGTGACAATGTGACAGAGTGTTTTTATTCTGCATTGTGTGTTTATTTCTTGAGACAATGAATAAGGTTTAAGAGTGTAAGAACCAGAGTGTTGAGTTGTTAAGAGTGTGATTACAACAATTGAGTTTCATATTCATTAGCGCTAGTCACCATTTTCCCTTGCATATATCTTGTGTAATAGCCTTGCAATAACAAAACCTACACGGATTGACAATTAATGTGAAGAGTTGGAACTATTTATCTTAATTAAAAGGACAATTTTTTTCCCAAGAGCAAGCTGAAGAAAAACCTATACACAACTTTCACATATTGCAAGTTGGAGAAACACTTGGAATGTTGTATGAAATTTGAAGCAGAATTATTTAAGGGACAAAGTAAACATATAATAATTTGAAAGTGTATAAAATAATTAAAAAACGCTCTATAATTTGAATCAATCAGATTGGCCAATAAATGAAGTTTGGTCATGCATTTTAGTGAAGCAAGGAAATTTTGACCTATTTCACAAAAATGCACACCCAACCTTCATTTCAAGGCCAAATTAAATCATTTAAATTTGAGAGTACTTTTTTACTCATAATTAAGATTAATTTTTCACATCCCTGCTAGACTCGCTCGTCATGAATTGAGCTTACTCTACCTGTTCTACCATTTGCTTTCTGTGTAGTTTAGAATAGACCATAAACTAGTCAAAAGCCCTCGTTGTTACTTGTATGGAGTGTAGAGGTACACCTCTCTACTTCTACAATCTCGTTCAACTGAATCAAGTCACTGATACCACTTGTCATGTCCCTATCCTGGCAGTAGTCTTTCAACTGCTCATAGGCAGGTGTAGCACCACCACTCGATTTCTTTTCACCAATAATTTGAAGTATGGACTTTGCCTAGCATCCAATACTTAGAATGTTTTCACTTCACTAGGGATTAATTAATTATAATACACAACAAAGTCTTTCATTTTATCTTCATTCACATATACAAGTATACAAGCACATTTAGTCTTTTTAAAGGGAGGGGCAACTCCCTAATAAGATCTTGCCCACAATAATATAAGAATATATTTTTACAAATTCATGTACAATCAGCCTCTCTAGGGAAACCCCAAAATATCTTTGGCGAGACAATGCCAAACTGCTATTTTAGGAATTCACCTTGAACCACCATTTAGCTCGCCCGCATAAAAAAAATTCCGCATAATGAGGATATGGCCAATTGAAAACAAAGTAGTTTATTTTTCTCCATCTTCGTGATCTTAAGACAACTAACATAGAAAAGGTAGATATCTTTGTTGGGGACTAGTTATCTTAAGAGTGAATATATTCACTGGAGAGAGATAGGGAGAGAAATAGGCTTGGTTACAATACCATGGGCCAATAGCATGGGTTATCAATACCACATGCCCAAAACTCATAACTTATTTCACAGTCAAAATATTTTATAACCAACCTAGATCCATCTTAACCCCAGATATATCAAGTGTCGAGAGGGATCAAATCTCTCAAGGTGTAATCCAGGTGAAATCCTTTTCGCAAGTTTAACACTTTAAAAATAGGTTTGCACCTTAAGAAATGTTGAAGGTTCAAAAGTATATGGTAATGTGGGGGTATTGAAATAAGTTAAAAATGAGAATACCTTATATATAAAGATGTAAATTTATATAATATAAAATATTATTATTAAAAACCTAATATAGATAATCCTAAGGATCTAAGAGATGAGATAAAATCAAAGTGAATAAGAAAGAGAGTGCATGATTTTTAATATTTTACAACCAACTAAGTTTTTTTTTTTTTAATTTGGATACTTTCCTAAACATAATACCAATGGGATCAAATTTAAGGGGGGGTTGGGGGGGGTGGCGGGTTGTTTAGAGAGAGAGGGAGAGAGGATAGAAAAAATACATAGAGAGATAGAGGTGGAGAGAGGAGGGAGTGACAAGGGAGAGATGGGGAGAGAGTGAGTGAGAGAGGAGAGTGGGGAAGACAAAGAAGAGGGGAGGAGAGAGATAGGGAGAGAAGGGGAATAGAGAAATGGAGGAACAAAGATGGAGGGGAGAGAGAAATGGATAGAGGGAGGGAGATAGTGACAAAGTCATGGAGAGGGAGAGAGAGAGAGAGGGAGAGAGAGAAGGGTAAGAGAGAGAGAGTGTGAGACACAAAGATGAAGGGGAGGGAGAGGAGAGATGGAAGGAGAGAGTGGAAGAGTTGAAGGGAAGATAGAGAGAGAATGTGGGGAGATATAGAGGGAGGTGGGAGAGAAAGGGAGAGAGAAGAACGAAGAGAGAAAGGACTCAAGAGAGAGAAGGAGAGAGATTTGGATTTGGAGGGGAGAGAGAGGAATGGAAGAAGAAATACATTGAGGGAGAAAGGTGGAGAGGGAGGGAATGACAAGGGAGCAATGGAGAGAGAGTGAGAGAGGAGAGTAGGATGAAAGAGAGAGGGAGAAAAGGGTAATAGAGAGAGAGAGGGAGAGATAGATAGATATAGAGAGAGAATGTGTATGTTTGGCGATGAGATAGAGAGAGGGAATAATAAAGATACACATAGATACAAATATAGATATTATATAGTCTTATATAACTAGCCTAGATCCATCTCAACCCCAAACCTATTAAGTGTCGTGAGGGATTGAATATCTCGAGATGTAATCCAGGTGCAATCCTTTTCTCAATCTTCACACTCAAAAAATAGGTTTTTGCCTTAATAGATTGGATCCCACTCGGTGCTTGATAGATCCGGGGTTAAGATGGATTTAGGTTGGCTTTAATATAAAATATATATAGTTTTTTAAGAGTATATATAAAAGGGGCGTAACATTCTTAAAAATATTTAAAAAAAAATAATTATATCTAGAGTGTGTGTCCTATGGATATATGTTTTCCACTTTCAAATATAATTGAGGCATGCATTAACGTGAATCATAAATAATATTTTAATGTCAATTATATAATATATATATATATATATATATATATATATATATATATATATATATATCTTAAACTATAATATTTTATTAGTGCATTGCTCAAAATCAACATAAATGCATATTAACATGGAATCTACCAAGAACTAATAGGAACAGGAATCAAATATTTCAAAATGTAAATATTTTCTTGAGTTTTGTATTAAAAAAAGTTTGCATCTTGAGAGATTTAGTCTCTCTCCTCGCTTGGTAGATCGAGACTTCAAATAAAACTATGTTAATTTATAAACAATTATAGTAAAATTGTAACACTTCAATGAAATATAAAAGTTAAATATATAAAAAAAAAAAAAAACATCTTTAAATTTAAAAAATATTACAATATTTAAATTTGATGACAAATTAATTATATATATAATTTTGGCCAATCTCGATAAGAGTTGAAGGAATGGGGTCGAGTGGCTAGCCCTTGCTACCTTGACCCTTATTCGTGGATCTCTTAATCTGAAGAAGTGCATCTTTTGCATACCAAATGGGATACTCTTGGGCAATCTTTTCTGCAAGTAAGGGTTGATGGTGGACCCTGCCAAAATTGTAGTGATTATCAATCTTGAGCCTCCAAGGAATGTAAACAGTTGCACGCAACATTAGGACATGTATGATAATGTAGGAAATTCATCAAGACGTATGTGCAGATCACTGTGCCCATGGAAAAATTATTGAAGAAGGATGCAGTGTTTTGTTGGGATGATGATTACGAGAAAAGCTTAGATGTATTGAAGGAGGACATGGTTACAACACCTATTCTAGTATTCCCTGACTAGAAAAAATAATTCCATGTACATGTAGATGCATCCTGCATAACATTAGGAGTAGTGTTAACCCAACCAAGTGCAAGTGATATCGACCATATCTCTTTTTACCTCCACCTCCCTCCCTTCTACTCTTTGAATTTTTCTATATCTTCCCCGCATTCCTTCTTTCTCCCTCTCCCTCTCTCCCACTATGTGTCTTCCCTTTATATCTCCCACCGCCCTCTCTCTCTCTCTCTCTCTCTCTCTCTCTCTCACGCACACACACACACACACATGCTCACTCTTTCTTCCTCACCACCCTTCCACTCTCTCCAAAAATATTCCCCTCTTATCCACTAACCCTTTATCTTTCATCCCTAAAATTCCACACCTCTTTCCCTATTAACCCATGTTTCCCACCTTCTCACTCTCTACTCCATGACTCTCTCTCTCTCTCTCTCTCTCTCTCTCTCTCTCTCTCTCTCCACCTAAATATTTCATCCTCTCCCTACATCAATCTAATCCTTTATGCATAACTCCCTCTCTCTCCACCCTCCTCCCTCCTCCTTCCTCTCTTTCATTATACCTCCTTATCTCCCTTAATCCCTCCTTTAGAACAATAGCACCTAAAACAAATTATGCATAATGAAGATATGGCCAATTGAAAATAAAGTAGTTTATTTTTCTCCATCTTTGTGTTCTTGAGACAACTAACAGAGAAAAGGTAGATATCTTTGTTGGGGACTAGTTATCTTAAGAGTGAAGATATTCACTGGAGAGAGATAGGGAGAGAAATAGACTTGGTTACAATACCATGGGCCAATAGCACGGGTTATCAATACCACCTACCCAAAACTCTTAACTTATTTCATAGTCAAATATTTTATAACCAATCTAGATCTATATTAACCCCAGATCTATCAAGCGTCGAGAGGGACCAAATCTCTCAAGGTGCAATCCAGGTGAAATACTTTTCTCAAGTTTAACACTTAAAAAATAGGTTTGCACCTCAAGAAATGTTGAAGGTTCAAAAGTATATGGTAATGTGGGGGTATTGAAATAAGTAAAAAATGAGAATACCTTATATATAAAGACGTGAAATTTATATAATATAAATAATATTATTAAAACCCAATATAGATATATCCCCAGGATCAAAGAGATGAGATAAATGAAAGTGACTAAGAAAGAGAGTGCATGATTTTTAATATTTTACAATCAACTAAGTTTTTTATGTTTTTTGTTTTGTTTTGTTTGTTTGTTTGTTTGTTTGGTTTGTTTTGTTTTTTAATTTGGATACTTTCCTAAACATAATACAATGAGATCAATTTAAGAGAGATGGGGGGTGTTTATAGGGAGAGAGAGGGAGGACAAAAAAAATACATAGAGAGATATAGGTGGAGAGAGGAGGGAGTGACAAGGGAGAGATGGAGAGAGAGTGAGTGAGAGATGAGAAGGGGGGAGACAAAGAAGGGAGAGGAGAGAGATAAGGAGAGAAGGGGAATAGAGATAGAGAGGCACAAAGATGGAGGGAAGAAAGAAATGGAGATAGGAAGGGAGATAGTAAAAAAGTCGGAGAGAGAGAGAGAGAGAGAAGGATAGAAGAAGAAACACATTGAGGGAGAAAGGTGGAGAGGGAGAGGGAGTGATAAGGGAGCAATGGAGAGAGGGTGAGAGAGGAGAGTAAGATGGAAGAGAGAGGGATAAAAGGTTAAGAGAGAGAGAGGGAGATATAGATAGATATAGAGAGAGAATTTGTATGTTTTGGAGTGAGATAGAAAGAGGGAATAAGAAAGAGACACATAGATACAAATATAGATATTATATAGTCTTATATAACCAACCTAGATCCATATTAACCCAAAATCTATCAAGTGTCGAGAGGGATCGAATCTCTCGAGGTGAAATCCTTTTCTCAAGCTTCACATTCCAAAAATAGGTTTGCACCTTGATAGATTAGATCCCTCTTGGTGCTTGATAGATCTGAGCTTAAGAAGGATTTAGGTTGGTTTTAATATAAACTATGTATATCTTTTTAAGAGTATATATAAAAGGGGTGTAACATTTTTAAAAATTTAAAAAATAATTATATATAGAGTGTGTGTCCTATGGATATATGTTTTCCACTTTCAAATATAATTGAGGCATGCATTAATGTGAATCATAAATAAAATATTTTAATGTCAATGATATATATATATATTATATATATATATATATATATATATATATAAATATATATATATATATATATATATATATATATATTTTATTAGTGCATTGCTCAAAATCAACATAAATGCATATTAACATGGAATCTACCAAGAGCTAATAGGAATAGGAATCAAATATTTCAACATGTAAATATTTTTTTAATTTTTGTATTAAAAAAAACATTGCATCTTGAGAGATTTAGTCTCTCTCCTTTCTTGGTAGATCCAAATTTCAAATAAAGCTATGTTAATTTATAAACAATTATAGTAAAAGTGTAATACTTCAACGAAATATAAAAGTTAAATATATAAAAAAAAACATATGTAAATTTAAAAAATATATATATTTAAATTTTTTTGATTGACAACTTATATAAATATATATATATATATATAATGTTGGCCAATCTCGATAGGAGTTGAGGGAATGGGGTTGAGGTGGCTAGCCCTTGCTACCTCGACCCTTATTCACGGATCCTCTATTATTTTCATCACCTTCCTCCATTAATAGAATCTTATTCCACTAATAGATTTTTAAGGAGATTTATAATTTATTCATTTTTTTAATATTAATTGACATGCACCATTTTAGATATTAATAAAAATAGGAGAGAGAGAGAGAGTCCAACGGATATATATTTTTTACTTTCAAATATAATCAAGGCATGCATTAATGTTTTAATGTGTACAATGTGAATCATAAACAAAATATTTCAAATATTTGAGCGTGCAAATATTTCATTAATGTTTGTATTAAAAAAAGGGTTTGAATCTTTTGAGATTTAGTCTCTCTAAATGCTTGGTATATTCAATGTTAAGATGAACCTATGCGAGACTATAAACAATTATAATAGAAGTGTAATATTTCATTATGTAAATTAACAAAATATTATAATTTTAAAATTTGACAATGATTTATAATTTTTGTATATGTGTGTGTGTTTTTGTGTATGTGTGTTAATTTTGGTCAATCTCAAGAGGAGTTAAGGGAGTGGGGTCGAGGAAGCTAACTATAGTCGCCTGGACCATGGTTCTTACGTCCTATATCGATTTCTCCACCTTTCTCCTTTCCTTGCATGTCATGCGGCCTTTTTGCAATGTGCTAAGTGAGATGTTACGACGGTTACTACCTCAAGTTCTCTTTCATGTTGTTTCCTAGTGATGCAGGTGCATCTAGCTCAGGGAAGGACATGGCTAGGAGTTTGTCTCTTTCAAAACAGTTTGAGTTTCATTAGTTTTCATTTTCTAGGAATGGCTGTCTCAGCCAATGTTAATGTTTGCTTACATATTTCTTTTTACTTTTTTTTAGTTTTATTTTAAATTTTTTTTAATTATAGAGCAAGAAAATACAATTATTCAAAAACCATTTAATGTAACCACATATTGTAACTACTGGCAGTTTGCTAACTGTCGAGTGTTCTCTACGAAGCGAAAAGAGAAAACAACTAATGGAATCTTTTTCCATCATAGAATTTAATGAAGTGAAAGCACAAAGATATTTTCTGAATACAAACATATAAATCCATTCCTGTTACAGCTCTAGAATTATTACTATAGAATACTATTAAATTATTTCCTTTTCCATAAGCAAAGCAATTACACACATGCAAACAGTAAGCACCAATGCGACGAGAGCTCTCAGACAAGCTATAATGCAAATAGAACAAATATACGAAGGGACGAGCAAGCCATCATCCACATAGACAAGTTTTCAGGTACAGAAATGACCACATTCCCATTTTCATTTGTAAAATTTAAACAATCGAGTTTACAGCATAAATACATACATACATACATACATATACATATATATAGATATGTATTTGTCAAAAATCGAGCACTACAGTGCATAGTTCAAACAACCAATAAATCGAACAGAGTCGACCGAACCATAAACCCCCGCTAGGTCATTGCACGACCATTTAAATACATATGTGACCACAAATAGCAGAGTCAAAATGGAGCCACAGGCACAGTGACAAGAGACCACAGAGCCCAGCTAAACTACAACTAAGACTCATAAAACCCTATGAACAATGAATCCTCAGTCAAACAACAGAAAGACACCAAGGAGTGACCCTACCTGGTTCAGGTGTAGGAGACCAGGCGTGAGAACCACGAGCGGACAGTCGCTCACCTACTTTGGTCAACAACAAAGCACAAGAAAACTACAGCTACGTTAATAGACTGTAACCAAAACAAAGGGTTGAGTTGTGATAAATTACTAGGGAAAGAGCTGAGCCCGTGTAAGCCGACAGAGAAGCCACGATGTCGAGATCATAGACACAAAGTTGCTCGCTACCATGATACAAAACAAAGTAAAAGTGACTAGCATAGAAAGAAGACTTACCTTTGGGTGACTGCCGAGCAACTCCATGGCTGCAACTTGAGACAAAACCAAACAAGTAATCAACCTATGAATCTAGTGCATGGAAGAGAGACAAATAAACAAAAGCTACAACTGAGAATACAAGTATAGCCGAGCCAAAGTTGACCATAGAGACAGATACCGAGGGTTTCATACCCAGGTCTCAAAGTCATGCATATAACAGGTCGAGACATCGTCCACAGGTGAAAATCCACACTACATTGCAAACCAGGCATAGTAAAAGCGAAATCTCAAATAATTGACAGAGCAAACCCTCGTATAGCATAACCAAAAACCTCACGAGTGACATAGCAGCACAGCAAAACGAACAATGCAAATGAAATGAATAGTCATGGTTTCGAGGCATAGAAGGAGCGGTAAGGAACAAAGCTAGAGACCTGGACACATGTCCTCATCACCATAAACAAATAGTACCACCACATTAAATTCAACCAACCACCATTTAAGAAAAAATCCAATCAATGTATTTATCATTAATTCGAAAGTCGTAAGGGCTGGACCCATCACCTGGTCCTCTGAAGAAAATTTTAGAGCACGGTGGCTTGGGTGGATTTTTGGCTTCTCAATTCTCTTCTTAATGCCATTTCTCATTGGCATTTTTGTCATTTTCATTCGGATTAGGCTATCGGCAATGGGTTATGGTTCATGGGAAGTATTCATATATGTATTTTTTTATTTCACCAACAATTCCTCTAGTGCAATTTCAACATTGGAATTTGGTAGTGTCATGTCTGAACCTCTTCTTGCCTCTTTCAAGTTATGGTCAATTTATTTGTACATTGCAATGTTTCTGCAATGATTTTTGCTAGGTATAGCGGCTCTTTTTTCCTAAGGCCTAGTTTTGGGTGCCATTTTTTAGTTTGCAGGGTGGATGGTACCCTGTTTTTTCCCCATTATCATGCTTAAGCCTTGATCTTTCGTGGTTGGGCTTCTTAGTTTTTGAATTTTCTCTAATTATGTGGCACATCGAATGGTTTTACTATGACATATTCTACTCCCTTTTGGGATTTTTGTGGGCTTAGGTGCCCTACTTTTTACTTGGTTGCACCTATGTGGCCAATTTTATTTAAATGGTGTGCAGATTTTTTATCCTAGGGTTCCATACCCTAAACCATTTTATTTTTTTCATTGCTCTTAGTTTCTAGCTAAAATTTGTTTGGATTACACACACACTCAGTGTGTCTACAGGATATAATATTTATTCCATGTTATCATAATAATAATTTTGATTCTTTTCCTCAATAATTGTGATGTGGGTGTGATGAAGATTCACCTAAAGCCAGATGCAAAGCTAGTGAAGCACCACCCATACCGGTTGAATCCTAAGTACAAGGGAAAAGTGTGCGAAGAATTGGATAAGATGCTTGCAGGAGGGATTATTGAGCCTACAAAAGAATTGGACTAGGTTAGTCCTATGGTGGTTCTTGAAAGTTGGTGGTCAAGATGGATTCCAAGGGTATCAGCAGATCAAGATTGTGCTAGAAGATCAAAGTAAGACAACCTTCACCACACAATGGGGATGCTTTTAGTATATAATTATGCCCTTTGGACTTAAGAATTCCCATGAGATATTTTCTAGGGTGTAATAGCAGCTTTTAAACAACTTATTCATAAGTTTTTGGAAGTTTACTTTGATGATTGGATGGCATTTAGATTAGTGAAGAGGCATGTTACAAGTCTGCCACTAATGTTGGATACTTGTAGGAAGTATGATCTATCCCTTAATCTGAATAAGTGCATCTTTTGCATACCATATGGGATACTCTTGGGCAAAGTTGTCTGCAAGCAAGGGTTGAAGGTGGACCCTACCAAAATTGAGGTGATTATCAATGTGGAGCCTCCAAGGAATGTAAAATAGCTGCAAGTAACATTGGGACATTAAATTTTTTAATAGTTAACTTGAGAATACGATCCCTTCTTTGGAAAATTGGAATGACAAGAAGCTCCTATTAATACATCAAGCATCATTGGATACCACTGCAAAGAGGCTACAATAGAGTATTACTGAAACCTTCATCAAACATCCAAGGAAGATTCCCTCTAGGATATAACTATTTCTGAGAATTTTATCACATAAGTTTCTAAATTTGAGATTAATCATTTTGATTATGTTTTCTATTTGATAAAATTTAGGGAAATCTACTTATTTGTCAAAATGGTAAAAACCAATGCATTAGATTAAATCTGGTACCATTAAAAGTCTTATTGTTAGTTTCTCAGTTGAAGGGACAAGTTCTTTACATGATAAAACAAACTATTATAATGGCCTACATATTTGTGATTTTGATATTTTTGTAACAGCATCCTACAATATTATATTCTCATAACTAAAATTCATTTGAATGAGATGACACGTGCCCATGACTTAGCATCACCGCAATGCAGAGAATTTAATTGAGATCCAGGTAATAATCAATTGCTTAGGAAGAGGAGAATTCCAGCGTCTACTCTATGCCTATCTCTAAAATGCACTAGAGGTGACCATCAAAGTAATAAAAGACAGAAACAAGGACCTCATGAATCTCAACAGCAGTATATATGATTGCTTAATTGATTAAGGTTTAGTGTTTTCCAGTATAAACCAAAAAAATTGTCATTAAAAATAAAATGTCAATTTTTTATTATCATGAAAAATAAATGGTTTTATCTCTAGACAAGTATTTGGGTAGTTTTGGAGAGGTGTGAAAAGAGAACAGTGACATATGGAAAAAAAAGGTATAATACAAGTTTCTCTTCCTTGGAAAGTGCACCATAAAAATTGTGTTGTTTGTGGGATATTGTTGTGAAGGAGAACGGTAGATATTGATTTACCATTGTATGTCAATGGGAAACTTTTTTAGAATTCTGACATGGTTCGAATCTTGGTCTATTTTGTTTGTCCTATGTCGTATTTGATTGGGAAAAACAATTTCTCTTGTTTTAGCTAACGATCTTATGATCTTCTTATTGTACATGACCTTGTCCTATGCCGTAATTGATTGGGAAAAACAATTTCGAAATAACTATATATTCTCTTGTTTTAGCTAACGATCTTATGATCTTCTTATTGTACATGACCTTGTCCTATGCCGTAATTGATTGGGAAAAACAATTTCGAAATCACTATATATTCTCTTGTTTTAGCTAACGATCTTATGATGTTCTTATTGTACATGACCAACTGAAAACAAGTATCCTAATTAATATTAGTTCATTAAATTTATATGCAATCCTGAATCAGAATAGAAAATGGGTTCAACGATATTCATAGGGCCACTGTTTTGAACATATATACCATTAAGTGCAATTTGGTACAGGAAAAGTGATGTATGTAGGTTTGGAGTTGTGATATTTCATATATTATCTTAGAGAGAACTAGTGGGAGAGAACTAGTGGATACAAATGTATGTGAGCTGGGAAAAATAGTCATATTGTTTAGGAAAAATAAAAATAAAACAGGAAATGAAGGTATCATAAAGAACTAAAGGAATTCAAAAAAACTAAAAATAAAAAAACCATATTTAAGTATTATACTCTTCAAAATGGAAGCTAAGGTCAAAATACTCAAAGCTAAGATTGAAACTAAAATAACATGTATTAAAATAATTTATCAAAATTTTTATTTACTAAAAATAAAAAAACCATGTTTGAGTATCATGAACTCTTCAAAATGGAAGCTAAGGTCAAAATACTCAAAGCTAAGATTGAAACTAAAATAACATGTATTAAAATGATTTATCAAATTTTTTATTTATTAAAAAAGAATTTATAACTCTTTGAGTTGCTTGCAAAGTAAAAGACTCGCCTGGCATTCTCCCATGGTGTCCTGTGAACAACCTCAGATTATAAATCCCGCAGAATCCACTCGGAACAACGTTGGATTAGAAATCCCTGTGAAATCGACAATATCCACAACGCGACCGTATATTGAAGAAGCCGAGGATGAGATTGCCCTCGACAACGATACTGGTATTGAATATGGATATCAATACAGAAGCTCTTTGCCTTTATACCATCGGAGAATCGCACCAAGAACAATAACTAACTTTTATTAATAGGAAGATTCAAGAGGGTAGTATTTACGATAAAATTTTATAGTAATAACCAACAACGTTCATGTCGGTCATTCACTTCTTATATTTTATTCATATTAATGTCCAAAAATAATAATAATCCATAATATGGATTAGTGTTTTTATTTTATTCATATTAATAACCAAAAATAATAATAAGATGGATCTTAAAATATCATTTTTATTTTATTAATAGAATTTTTAAGTTAAATTTGTAATTAGAGAGGCTCTCTACAACTTAATATAGGTTAGATGTAATCTACCGTGTGTACACAATTTTAAATATTAATCTAATTAAAAAGAAGAAGTTAAAAGTAATATTAAGTGTAAACATTTAAATACTTGCTTAAACAATAATAAAAAATTAAAAGTAATATAAGCATAGCATCCAAGATGAGTGTAAACATTTAAATGTTGGTTCAATTAACAATAAACATTTAAAATATTAAAAATAATAAAATTCAATTTGTTATATTTTGATTTTGTTATTAATTTTTGAATAGGCTTTGTTACAATACCATGGTTTATCAATACCACATGGATATTATTAACTTGTAAAAATAGTCTTTGTTACAATATAATGGGCCGATACCATGGCTTATCAATACCACATGCCCAAAACACATAACTTATTTCACAATCAAAATATTTTATAACAATATGAAAAGACCCTTAACTAAGGGTATTATTAACTTGTAAATAGGTTTTGTTACAATACTATGGCTTATCAATACTATATGCCCAGAAACCATAATATATTTGCAATAAAAATATTTTAATTTCATTTCATTTTATAACATTTTTTTAATTGAATCTAAAAGGAAAAAGTTATAATACTTTTGAGATATATCTAACCTTGGTATCCTCACAACTACTAAAAATATTCCCATATGAATTAAATTAAGGTTTTAATAAAGCCGTGAAATTTATATAATATAAATAATATTATTAAAAACCAATATAGATATACCATAAGGATCTAAGCAGTGAGTGAAATCAAAGTGATTAACCATAATAGAAGAAAGAGAGTGCATGTTTTTTCTAAGTATTTCATTATTGTATTTTAGCTAACATGATTGATCCAAAATATAGGTTCAATATTTTGCAACCAATTAAGTTTTTTTTGTAGATACTTTCCTAAACAAATACATAGATATATGGAGGTAGAGAGAGAGAGGGATTGTGTCATATCTCTACCTAATAACACCCACAAAAAAAAAATCTTACATTATTCACTCCAGGCATTACATAACACTGCACGTTTACGTACTTGGTTTCGTTTTCTGGTTTGACTGTCACATAGTCAATAATTTAGGTGATTGGAAAGGTTCTCCAATGGATGACTATTTTTGCACATTTAATTTATGGTACCACCCATCATGGTCACCTCAATATCTCACTAGTTGCCCACTCCTCCTACACTTTACATCTGGCTTGATATTTATTTCTCTGCTCTGTCATGTGACATGGCACGGGCAGGCATACCATCGGCTGTTGAGCTCCTTGGGCTTCTCCCATCATCTACGGTGAAGATTGCAAGTAGCTGATCTAAGGGTTGATTTTAGTTCTGGGGTTTTAGGTATTCGTTTACTCCAGTTGTATGCCTCATACCGCCCATTTGTCTTGGCACTAGCTCCAGCTCTGCTCCACCTTCCTTCGTGCTGAGTTTACCTATAAATTTCGTGCTCACAACCCTTGTTCGATGTATAGGATCTTATCTACCCAGCGTTCAAGTGACTCATGCGTTCATGTAAGGGTTCTATGTTGTTTTGTTTAATTGAATTCAGATCCTTCCTCCTTGAATGATTTGTATTGTTATTTTTATGATGGTAACAACCCCTTTTGTTTGTCTGCTGGTTGAAGGAGGAATGAGTGCGGCCAAGAAGTGCCTGCTTGCAAAGTGGAATGGCGAAGCTTCTTAGGCTATCACCCTCTAGTGTTGACCACCGGTAAGCACCATTACTTCCGATGCAGGGTTCCTTGTTTTGAATGGTTTTGTCAAGAAGTGTTAGCGTATACCAGCTGCCCACTTCGAGGGTTTATAGTTATATATATATATATATATTATATATATATATATATATATATATATATATATATATATATATATATATATATATATATATATATATAAGATATATATATATATATAATTGGGTTGTCGGCCCCAGATTACCCTGATCATGGATTTGGCCATACCGACACATCTTCAGGCTTTTAACGCCTTCTGGCTAGTTTTGTTTTTCTCTTTATGTCTACAAGCTACTTGGGTCTATTTGTAAAGACTGTTAAGGACTTATTTGGGACTGAGCCCTCTAAAGGTTTTTCCGTTTTCTTTTGTTATTGTCACTATGTTATTTCTAGTTTCTAGAAAAGCACCTCATGTCCATTTGTAAATACTCAGCCCTGCTAAACATGTCGAATTAAATTTGAATTCCTTGCAGCTTTTGATCATGCTTTCTTTTGTGAAACTATACTTCTCGTAATGGAAATATAATCCCTCTAAGTATACAGTTGAATTTGGTTTACTATTCCGGCTCTATTGTACTGCTTTTGCGATATAGTTTCTGTGCTTATATACTTACTGAGAGTCCAAGCTTTATTTACACAGGGTTTAGAATTAAAGTATGTCATACTCGGTATTATATGGCCGATAATTCGTAAATTGCTCTGGTTTGGTGCCTTTCTATTTTGCGCATGCATTCGTTCCACAATATTGTAATGTGACTACTTTTTTATCTGGAAATGGGTATAAATTATCTCTTCCATCTCTGATTATGGAGTTTATGCATTTAACATAGTACAACTGTTACTAGAGCTTATCATAGTTTATATGTATGTGAATCCTGTTCTCAGTAAATGGCAGATATTTTTTGAATTCTTTTGTAGATTTGTTACAGTTTTTCCTTTTTCCGCTATAATGGAATTTGGGGGGTTTTAGGGCCATCGGCACCTACCTGGTTCTCACCGGATGAGCTGTCTTTCACGCTGTTATTTCATTTTCTTTGTATGTTCACGAGCAAGTTTCCTTGTTTGTCTAGTTTATTGTCTCTCTTTTCTTTCATGAATCTCTTGTACGCCATTACCATTGCTACTGTATTTTTCAAACCCTTGGATATAACTAATTTCCTATTCCAATAGATTCCTTTACCGTTTTCTTTGATCTTAAATTTAAGAACGTTTTCTTTAAAAGAAAAAACAAAACTACTCGATAATATTTTTTTATTTTCTAGAATACAAAGGAAAGAGAGCTAAATCTTCATCAAGCAGTCATCTGCTATTCACAAAAGTAAACCCTTCCATATTTGTTTTTATTAATAATATGAAACACATAAGAGTTCATGTGGCAGATTCCCTCAGAGGTTTTCTCTACTTACCTAGTCTTTTCTGGTTGTAAAGAGCTCCTCGAAAAATTCAACTAGGTTCTTTGCTTTTCCTTGACCACCCGACCTTGAGATTCGTCTTTCAGGACCAGAATATCCCCCTAGCTCTCTTGCAGGACCACTGTCCTCAGCCAGACGCATGCACCTAGTGCTGGGCTATTTGGTCATCACCACACTTAGCCATTATTGCTCTTTTTCTTCTGCTTGTCCCTACATCGTAGATTTCGCCTTCCCCCTCTTCCTTTTCTCTAGAAGCCCTTCCAGTTAGGGGAGGTAGTTAGGGTTGCACTCACAACAACCGTCTTTTCCCAACTTCCTCAAGAAGTTGCCATCACTTCCAAGAAACATTTCTTATTATTTTTTAAATAATAAAAAGATTATTAAACTTCAAACAGTTAATATTGTCATATTCAGTTTGTCTTTTACCACGGTAAAGTTAAATATTTACATTTTCTCGGGGCATCACATCTCCCCCTCTTGAAATTGGACATCGTCCCGATGTCCTTTGACGATGAACAGTCCTAGGTAAGCCTTTTTCATGAGCTCTTCATCTTCCCAGGTGGCCTCGTCAGGCCTAAAGTGCTACCACTGCACTTTAACTTGGGTAATAGCTCGCTTCCACAACATTACTTCTCTCCGGTCGAGGATGTTCAGTGGTTTGACCAAGATTTCTCCTTCCAGTTTGACCTACAACATACAACATCCTAAATTAGTTTTCTTTTAAAGGAAAAAGACTTAGTTCGATTTTCCGGAGCTAATTCTCACCTGTATATCTTGCCATCTGATTACAAGTTTAGGATCATAAACATATTTTTTCAACACAGAAACATGAAAGACGTTGTGGACCCGTATGTGACTTGGAAAGGCGAGCTGGTAAGCCACCGGCCCGATTCTTGCTAAGACTTGGAATGGTCCACAAAATCAAGGTGCTAGCTTAGCACACCTGCTCCACTGTAACATGCTCTTTTTTGCTCGAATTCTCACATATACATGATCACCGACTTGATATTCCTTAAACCTTCTCTTCTGGTCCGCAAAACTCTTTTGCCTATCCTGAGCTGCCTTTAAATTGACTTGCACTTCCTTAACCGTTTCTTCCATTTCCTTAAGCATGTCGGGTCCCAACACTAACCTGTCTTCCAGTCCACCCCAGCTTGAGGTGTGCGACACTTCCGCCCATACAATACTTCAAATGGGCTCATCTGCAATGATGTATGATAACCATTATTATATGCGAACTCGACCAAGTGCAGATAATCTTCCCACTTGGTCAGTTTCTGCATTACATAAGTCCATAACATGTCTTCAACCACCTGGTTCACCCATTCTGTTTGTTCATCAGTCTGAAGGTCGTAAGCTATATTGAAATTCAACTGAGTTCCCAATTCTCCAAATAGTGTTCTCCAAAAGGCCGAGGTGAATTTTACGTCACGGTCTGAAATTATTGTTTTAGGTAACCCATGCAGCTTAAATATATTCTGCATGAAGATATGGGCAATTTGCACAACTCTAAAGGTAGATTGCACAGGTATAAAATGTGCCCATTTACTTAGTTTGTCCACCACCACCATGATGGAATCATTATTTTTCTTTGTTTTGGGCAAACCTGTTATGAAGTCCATGGAGATAGTTTCCCACTTCCATTCCGTAATGGGTAACGGTTGTAGTAACCTTGCAGGATGTTGATGCTCTGCCTTGATTTGTTGGCACTCCAAACAACGTGCCAGGTATTCAACCACATCTCTCTTCATACCTGGCCAACAATACTCCTTTCGAAACGAGGTGATCATTTTTTGATGTCCTGGGTGACCAACATAGTGACTTTTATGAAATTCATCCAATAGCATGCTTTTAATGCTATTTTGGTTGGGCACATACAACCTTTTCTTGTAATTCAGCATTCCAGTAACATCTACTTAATAACCTTACTGATTTTCTAGGTTGGTTGACTGTTGTACTTGTTTTTTTATTTGTTGATATACACATCTTATTCTGCTGCTTTTTTAATCATTTCTTCCAAGGGGCTTTTGCATTCGCTACAGGAAATCTCATATAGACATTGTAGTTTCCAACTTAGAGTGTCCGCCACCCGATTCTCTTTCCCTTTCAAATGCTTGATCTCGAAATCAAAACCGCTTAGAAAATCCACCCACCATGCTTGCCTGGCATTTAAGGTGGGCTGGCTAAAATAACTAGTTAGACTGTGGTGGTCTATCAATAATAAAAAATTTCTACCCAAAAGGTAATTTCGCCACATTTTCAAGGCGTGATAATGGCTGCCAATTCTAGATCATAAGCAGAATATTTCTTCTCATGTTCTTTCAGTTTCCTGGACTTGTAAGCGATTAGCTTCCCTTATTACATCAACATACCTCCTACACCCTCCTTGCTTGCGTCAGTGCACACCACATAATCCTTGTTGGGGTCAACTATGCTCAGAATGGGTGCAGTGGTGAGCAGATGCTTAAGCTGCTCAAAACATTTTTGGCATTCTGGGGTCCATCTAAAAGTTCTTCCCTTTTTCTGTAAGGAAGTAATAGGGTGCACTACTCTTGAGAATCCTTCTACAAATCATCTGTAATAACTGGCTAATCCCATGAAGGATTGGATGTTTGCCACATCCCTTGGTACAGGCCACTCCATTATGGTCTTTATCTTTTCGGAGCCCACCACGATCCCTTCTTTCGTGATTATATGCCCCAAAGAAGTCAAATTTGCTGAACTTGGCATATAGCTGGTGTTCTCGGAGGGTTTGTAGCACCAACCTAAGGTGCTCCTTGTGTTCTTCCATAGTGCAAGAATATATCAATATATCATCAATAAAGATCAGCACAAATCGATCCAAATATTAATGAAATATGTTGTTCATTAAACACATAAAGGTCGCAGGGGAGTTAGTTAACCCAAAGGGTAGCACCACAAACTTGTAATGTCCATACCTTATTCTAAATGCAGTCTTAGCTATGTCCTCCTCCTTAATCCTAATTTGGTGATAACCCGATCACAAATCGATCTTGGAAAATATTGTTGCTCCCTTTAACTGATCAAAAATTTCATCGATCTGGGGTAAAGGATACTTTTTTTTTATGGTCAATTTATTCAACTCATGATAATCTATAAACATGCGAAGAGTCCCATCCTTTTTCTTCACAAACAATACCAGAGCTCCCCAAGGAGACACGCTGGGGTGAATGTAGTTTTTGTCTAACAGTTCTTGTAACTACATCTTTAACTTTGTTAACTCTAGTGTACTCATTTTGTAGGGTGCTCGGGATATCGGGGCTACCCCTGGTACCAATTCGATAGTAAAATCTATATCTCTTTTAGGGGGCAGTCCAGGAATCTCCTCCGAAAACACATCAACAAATTCCTGTATCACAGGGATGTTGTTAAATGTGGCTATTTTATCTTTCGAGTTAGCATAGCCTACTTGGATGGCATAAATCTGACACCCTTTCCTAATGCATTTTTCTAACTGAGAGGTGGTTATTGGCCGAATCTGCACAGGTCGGTTAATTCCTTGCATCTCTTGCCTTATTCCAAGTTCATCCCTGTAATAGATAGTTTTTGTTTTACAGTTGACGAGGGATCAATGTTTTTCTAACCAATCCATACCAATTAGAACGTCATATGAGCCAAGGGGAAGTACATTTAAATCTAGCATCACTGGATGTCCTGCTATCTTTAAAGGGCAGTTATTGACTTTTGCAAGCACTTGTCTCTTGGCCCCTGTAGCGAGTTGTACTAGCCAAGGGTTCTTGAATTTAACAGGTTGAAGTTTACAATGCTCTACAACCTTAGGACTAATATAGCTTAATGTGGCTCCAAGATCAATCAAAACAGTTACAGTAAGGTCTAAAATTTTACCTTAGAATTCCACCATGGTCAGCTGGTACTCTGCCTGATGATCTTCCAGGGCAACATTAATCCTTGGTAGACTTTGTCCTACGTCACCGACTGTCGATGCTTCATGGATCTGGGAAATCTGTTCAGTTCCCTTCCATTGAGGGCAGGTTTTAACGTAGTGAGGTCCGTCGTAGCCCCAACACTGTACGGGGGGCCTTGCTGTCCCTTCACTGTCAAATTTTCTAGGTTGTTCATTGATCCTTGACTCACGAGTTGGCTTTGACTTGAGGGAGAATTTTTGTAGATTTTTATTGTTTTGCCCTTTGGCAAGGCCCTTGCTACCTCCACCTTGATTCCCTTTATTGTTCCTAGCCAATTTTTTGTTTCTCTTATCAGTCCATATTTTACTTGGAACTTCTCCCTTCTGTTTACTTTGTTGGTAACAAATTCTGGCTTTGCGTATTACTTCATCCATTGTTTTTGGATTGTCAAATTCAATCCTTTCCCTCATATTCGAGGGTAGGCTGTTGAAAAACCTATGTACTTTAGCATTTTCCTCCCTAATATAAGGTATATAACGAAGTAATGATGTAAAACGAGTAATAAATTCATCCATGGTCTGTTGTCCCAAACGCAAGTCATGGAATTCCCTCACCTTTTCATCATAGAAGCATTCTCACAGGTACCTCTCCTTGAAATATCTTTGAAATTTGTTCTAGGTAATATTCTGCTCACTTACTCCTCTCACAATTTTGACTTCCTCCCATCACAGAGTGGCTTTCCCTTGTAATTGCAAAATTGCTAACTGTGCCTTGAGGTTGTGATCGCATTCATATAGCTGGAAGTATTTGTTCATATTATTCAACCATGCCTCAGCTGCTTCCTCTTGTTCTCCGTCAAAGTGTGGCAGTTTGATCTTACAGAATTCCCCTTGCAACTCTATCCATTGCCTTTTTGATGTCTGCTGCTCGGAAGAGTTATCAAATCGTTCTTCCCGTTCTTCATCCCTTCCTTCTAACCCTTCTGGTTTTGTGTGGTGATTCTGTTCCTTTGACACTCTTTGCTGCTCAGCACCGGGATTCAGCGGTTGCTGATTCTTCTTATCTGATAGGCTCTTTAAAATTATTTCCTGCTCCATGGTTAACCTTGCGTTATCCTCCCATAATCAAGCCATTTCATTTTTCAGTTCTTGTACTGTCTCTAATATTGCAAGGTTCATATTGTGAGTCTCCTTTCCAAGTTGTACCCATAATTCTGGGTTATTCCCAGGGCTTGTTGCAGGTCCATGGCTTGCTACAAACCTATGTGGAGCACTGCCTGCCCTTCGCTTATTGGTTGTCTTCTATTTTTCCCCCTAGTCTTAGCCTAAAAATAGAACCAAAAGAAAGGTTAACATATTAACTGCTTTCCTGTAAATATAAGTAGAATTGCAACTGCAAAATATGTAATGATTTTACTTCGTCTGTTTTTTTTTTGCTTTTTGTCCCATAGGCCACAGTTTTTGACACTGGGCTTTGATACCACTTTTCATATCTCTACCTAATAACACCCACAAAAAAAAAATCTTACATTATTCACTCGAGGCATTACATAACGCTGCACGTTTACGTACTTGGTTTCGTTTTCCGGTTTGACTGTCACATAGTTAATAATTTAGGTGATCGGAAAGGTTCTCCGATGGATGAATGTTTTTGCACATTTAATTTATGGTACCACCCATCATGGTCACCTTAATATCTCACCAGCTACCGAATCCTCCTACACTTTACATCTGGCTTGATATTTATTTCTCTGCTCTTTCATGTGACATGGCACGGGCAAGCATACCATTGGTTGCCAAGCTCCTTGGGCTTCTCTCATCATCTATGGTGAAGATTGCAGGTAGCTGATCTAAGGGCTGAGTTTAGTTCTGGGGTTTTGGGCATTTGTTTACTCCAGTCGTATGCCTCATACCGCTCATTTGTCTTGGTGCTAGCTCCAGCTCTACTCTGCCTTCCTTCACACTGAGTTTACCTATAAGTTTCGTGCTCACAACCCTGATTCGGTGTACAAGAGCTTATCTACCCGGCGTTCAAGTGACTCGTGCATTCATTTAAAGGTTTTATGTTGTTTTTTTTAATTGAATTCCACTCCTTCCTCCTTGAATGATTTGCATTGTTATTTTTATGACGGTAACAGTCCCTTTTGTTTGTCTACTGGTTGAAGGAGGAATGAAAGTGGCCAAGAAGCGCTTGCTTGCAAAGTGGAATGGCGAAGCTTCTCAGGCTATCACCCTCTAGCACTGGCCATCGGTAAGCACCATTACTTCTGATGTAGGGTTCCTTGTTTTGAGTGGTTTCGTCAAGAAGTGTTAGCATATACCGGTTGCCCACTTCTAGGGTTTATAGTTATATATATATAATATATATATATATATATATATATATATATATATAATATATATATATATATATAAATATAATATATATATATATATATATATATATTGTTTCAGATGTGGTGATAGCTGCTAGAGTACCCTGAATAGGGTTTCTCTGTAGTCCTTCTCCAATGTTAAATTGGGTTGCCAGCCCCAGATTACCCTGATCAGGGATTTGGCCATACCAACACATCTTCACGGTTTTAACACCTTCTAGCTAGTTCTGTTTTTTTCTTTATGTCTACAAGCTACTTGGGTCTATTTGTAAAGACTGTTAAGGAATTATTTGGGACCAAGCCCTCTGAAGGTTTCTCCATTTGCTTTTGTTATTGTCACTTTGTTATTTCCAGTTTCTGGAAAAGGACCTCAAGTCCATTTGTAAATACTTGGCCCTGCTAAACATGTCAAATTAAAGCCAAATTCCTTACAGCTTTTGATCATGTTTTCTTTTATGAAACTATACTTCTGGTAATGGAAATATAATCCCTCTGAGTTTACAGTTGAATTTGGTTTACTATTTCGACTCTATTCTATTGCTTTTGCGATATAGTTTCTGTGCTTATATACTTACTAAGAGTCCAAGCTTTAGTTATGTAGGGTTTAGAATTAAAGCCTTTCATACTCGGTATTATATGGATGATAATTCGTAAATTGCTCTAGTTTGGTGCCTTTCTATTTTGCGCATGCATTTGTTCCACAATATTGTAATATGACTACCTTTTTATCAGATTATGGGTATAAATTATCTCTTCCATCTCTGATTATGCAGTCTATGCATTTAACATAGTACGACTGTTACTAGAGCTTATCATAGTGTATATATATGTGAATCCTATTCTCGGTAAATGGCAGATCGTTTTCGAATTCTTTCGTAGATTTGTTACAGTTTTTCCTTTTTTCGCTATAATGGAATTCTTGTGGGGGGGTTTTAGGGCCATATGCACCTACCTGGTTCTAACCAGATGAGTTGTCTTTCATGCTGTTATTTCATTTTCTTTGTATGTTCATGAGGAAGTTTCCCTGTTTGTCTAATTTATTGTCTCTCTTTTCTTTCACGAACCACTTGTATGCCATTACCATGGCTACTGTATTTTTCAAACCCTCGGATATAACTAATTGCCTATTCCAATAGATTCCTTTACCTTTTTCTTTGATCTTAAATTTAAGAATGTTTTCTTTAAAAGAAAAAACAAAACTACTCGAAAATATTTTTTATCTTCTAGAATACAAAGGAAAGAGAGCTAAATCTTCATCAAGAAGTCATCTGCTATTCACGAAAGTAAACCCCTCCATATTTCTTTTTATTAATAATATGAAAAACATAAGAGTTCATGCGGCATATTCCCTCAGAGGTTTTCTCTACTTACCTGATCTTTCCGGGTTGTAAAGAGCTCCTTGAAAAATTCACCTGGGTTCTTTGCTTTTCCTTGACCACCCAACCTTGATATTCATCTTTCAGGACCAGAATCGCCCCCCTAGCTCTCTTGCAGGACCAATTTCCTCAACAAGATGCATGCACCTAGTGCTGGGCTATCTGGTCATCACCAGACTTAGCCATTTTTGCTCTTTTTCTTCTGCCTGTCCCTACAACACAAATTTTTCCTTCCCCCTCTTCCTTTTCTCTAGAAGCCCTTCTAGTTAGGGGAGGTAGTTAGGGTTGCACTCAGAGAACCATATTTTCCCAACTTCCTCCTCAATAAGTTGCCAACACTTCCAAGAAACATTTCTTATTTTTTTTTGAATAATAAAAAGTTTATTAAATTTCAAACAACTAATATTGTCATATTCAGTTTTCCTTTTACCACAGTAAAGTTAAATATTTACATTTTCTCGGGGCATCACATCTCCCCCTCCTAAAATTGGACATCGTCCCGATGTCCTTTGACCATGAACAGTCCTGGGTAAGCTTTTTTCATGAGATATTCATCTTCCCAGGTGGCCTCGTTAGGCCCAAAATGCTGCCACTGCACTTTAACTTGGGTAATAGCTCGCTTCTGCAACATTACTTCTCTCCGGTTGAGGATGTTCAGTGGTTCGACCAATATTTCTCCTTCTGGTTTGACCTGCAACATACAACATCCTAAATCAATTTTCTTTTAAAGGAAAAAAACTTAGTCTAATTTGTCAGAGATAATTCTCACCTGTATATCTTTCCATCTGATTACATGTTTAGGATCATAAACATATTTTTTCAACGCAGAAACATGAAAGATGTTGTGGACCCGTATGTGACTTGGCAAGGTGAGCTGGTAAGCCATCGGCCTGATTCTTGTTAAGACTTGGAATGGTCCACAAAATTGAGGTGCCAGCTTAGCACACCCGCTCCACTGTAACGTGCTCTTTTTTGCTCGAATTCTCACATATACATGATCACCAACTTGATATTCCTTAAACCTTCTTTTCCGGTCCGCAAAACTCTTTTGCCTATTCTGAGCTTCCTTTAAATTAACTCACACTTCCTTAACCATTTCTTCCATTTCCTTAAGCATGTCGGGTCCCAACAATAACTTGTTTTCCTATCCACCCCAGCTTGAGGGTGTGCGACACTTCCGCCCATACAATACTTGAAATGGGCTCATCTGCAATGATGTATGATAACGATTATTATATGCGAACTCGACCAGGTGCAAATAATCTTCCCACTTGGTCAGTTGCTGCATTACATAAGCCCGTAACATGTCTTCCACCACTTGATTCACCTGTTCTGTTTGTCTATCAGTCTGAGGGTGATAAGCTGTACTAAAATTCAACAGAGTTCCAAATTCTCCAAATAGTGTTCTCCAAAAGGCCGAGGTGAATTTTACGTCACGGTCTAAAATTATTGTTTTAGGTAACCCATGCAACTTAAATATATTCTGCATGAAGATATGGGCAAGTTGCATAGCTCTAAAGGTAGATTGCACAAGTATAAAATGTGTCGATTTAATTAGTTTGTCCACCACCACCATGATGAAATCATTATTTTTCTTTGTTTTGGGCAAACCTGTTATGAAGTCCATGGAGATGGTTTCCCACTTCCATTTCAGAATTGGTAACGGTTGTAGTAACCCCGCAGGATGTTGATGCTCTACCTTAATTTGTTGGCACTCCAAACAACGTGCTAGGTATTCAACCACATCTCTCTTCATACCTGGCCAATAATACTCCTTTCAGAGCGAGGTGATCATTTTCTGATATCCTGGGTGACCAGCATAGTGACTTTTATGAAATTCATCCAACAACAAGTTTTTAATGCTATTTTAGTTGGGCACATACAACCTTTTCTTTTAATTCAGCATTCCAGTAACATCTACTGAATAACCTTACTGATTTTCTAGGTTGGTTGACTGTTGTACTTGCTGTTTTATTTGCTGATATACAGTATCTTGTTCTACTACTTTTTTAATCATTTCTTCGAAGGGGCTTTTCCATTCACTACAGGAAATCTCATATAGACATTGTACTTTTCGTCTTAGAGCGTTCGCCACCCAATTCTCTTTCCCTTTCAAATGCTTGATCTCGAAATCAAAACCACTTAGAAAATCTATGCATCATGCTTGCCTGGATTTAAGGTGGGCTGGCTGAAATTCCTGGTTAGACTATGTTGGTCTGTCAATTATAAAACATTCTACCCAAAAGGTAATGTCACCACATTTTCAAGGCGTGAATAATGGCTGCCAATTCTAGATCATAAGAATAATAATTTTGCTCATGTTATTTCAGTTTCCTGGACTCGTAAGCGATTACCTTCCCTTCTTGCATCAGCAGGCCTCCTACACCCTCCTTGCTTGCGTTAGTGCACACCACATAATCCTTGTTGGGGTCAGCTATGCTCAGAATGGGTGCGGTGGTGAGCAGATGCTTAAGCTGCTCAAAACTTTTTTGGCATTCTGGGGTCCATCTAAAAGCTCTTCCCTTTTTCTGTAAGGAAGTAATAGGGTGCGATACTCTTGAGAATCCTTCTACAAATCATCTATAATAATGGGCTAATCCCGTGAAGGATCGGATGTCTGCCACATCCCTTGGTACAGGCCACTCCATTATGGTCTTTATCTTTTCGGGGTCCACCGCGATCCCTTCTTTCGTGATTATATGCCCCAAATACTATATTTCTTCCTTAAAGAAGTCACATTTGCTGAACTTGGCATATAGCTGGTGTTCTTAGAGGGTTTTTAGCACCAGCCTAAGGTGCTCCTTGTGTTCTTCCATAGTGCGAGAATATATCAGTATATCATCAATAAAGATCAGCACAAATCGATCCAAATATTGATGAAATATGTTGTTCACTAAACACATAAAGGTCGCAGGGGCGTTAGTTAACCCAAAGGGTAGCACCACAAACTCGTAATGTCCATACCTTATTCTAAATGCAGTCTTAGCTATGTCCTCCTCCTTAATCTTGATTTGGTGATAACCCGATCACAAATCGATCTTGGAAAATATTGTTGCTCCCTTTACTTGATCAAAAAGTTCATCGATCCAGGGTAAATGATACTTGTTATTGATGGGCAATTTATTCAACTGATGATAATCTATATACATGCGAAGAGTCCCATCCTTTTTCTTCACAAAAAATACTGGAGCTCCCCAGGGAGACACGCTGGAGTGAATGTAGTTTTTGTCCAACAGTTCTTGTAATTGCATCTTTAACTCTGCCAACTCGAATGTACTCATTCTGTAGGGTGCTTGGGATACCGAGGCTACCCTTGGTACCAATTCGATAGTAAAATCTATATCTCTTTTAGGGGGCAGTCCGGGAATCTCCTTCGGAAACACATTAGCAAATTCTTGTATCATGGGGATGTTGTTCAATGTGGCTATTTTATCTTTTGAGTTAGCATACCCTACTTGGATGGCATAAATCTGACACCCTTTCCTAATGCATTTTGCTAACTGAGAGGCATTTATTGGCTGAATCTGCATAGGTCGCTTAATTCCCTGCATCTCTTGCCTTATTCCAAGTTCATCCCTGTAATAGTTAGTCTTTGTTTTAGAGTTGACAAGGGACCAATGTTTTTCTAACCAATCCATACCAATTAGAATGTCATATGAGCCAAAGGGAAGCACATTTAAATCTGCCATCACTGGCTGTCCTGCTATATTTAAAGGGCAGTTATTGACTTTTGCAAGCACTCGTCTCTTGGCCTCTGTAGCCAGTTGTACTAGCCAAGGGTTCTTGAATTTAATAGGTTGCAGTTTACAATGCTCTACAACCTTAAGAATAATATAACTTAATGTGGCTCCAAGATCAATTAAAACAGTTACAGTAAGGTCTGAAATTTTACCTTCGAATTCCACCATGGTCATCTAGTATTCTGCCAACGATCTTTCAGGTCAGCATTAATCCTTGGTAGACTACGTCCTATGTCACCAACTGTCGATGCTTCATGGATCTGGGAAATATGTTCGGTTCCCTTCCGTTGAGGGCAATTTTTGACGTAATGACGTCCGCTGCAGCACCAACATTGCACGGGGGGCCTTGCTATCCCTTCACTATCAAATTTTCCAGGTGATTCACTGATCCTTGACTCACTAGTTGGATTTGACCTAAGGGGAATTTTCTTATATAACCAGCCTAGATCCATCTTAAGCCCAAATCTATCAAGTGTGGAGAGGGATTGAGTCTCTCGAGCTGCAATCCTTTTCTCAAGCTTCGCACGAAAAAAATAGATTTTCACCTTGATAGATTGGATTCCTCTCAGGGCTTGATAGATCCGGGGTTAAGATGGATCTAGTCTGGTTTTAATATACACTATATATTTTTTTTACGAGTGTATATAAAATGGGTGTAACATTTTTAAGAATATTTTAAAAAATAATTATATATAGAGTGTGTGTCCTATGGATATATGTTTTCTACTTTCAAATATAATTGAGGCATGCATTAACGTGAATCATAAATAAAATATTTTAATGTCAATTATATAT
>APFE030323257.1:0-14357 GCA_000404065.3 Pinus taeda
GGAAATTCACTGGGTTATGGCCATCACCCAAAATTGTGCAAAAATGGGCAGAAAGGAACTGGACTGCGTCAATAGATGGGAAAATCTCAATAAGGTTTTGCGAAAGAGGTTACTTCACCTTCCACTTTGAATCCAAGGAGAATCAAGATCTGATATTTAGGAATGGACCATATTTTATGGATACTAGGGGTTTGTATCTAAATAGATGGACACCAGATTTTGATCCAGAAATGGATGTTCCCTATGACACCCCATTTGGGTCAGACTGCCACACCTTCCCCTTTGCTGTTAGGGGAACGATTCAGTCAAAGCAATAGGAAACATAGTTGTGAAATATATAGACAGGTGTGGGCCAAAGGAAAATATGCATGCATGCACCAGAATATGTGTAGAAGTGGATCTTGGGAAAGGGCTACCAAAAGCCATAAAAATACAAGTTGACCAATGGACGCACATACAATAGCTGGATTATGAACAAATCCCCTTCAAATGCAAGGTATGTCATGAATACAGTCATTTGCAAATAGATGTACAAAAAAAAAAGAAAATGAAAATTAAAAGGGTGAAGATCTAGAAAACAAATGGGAACAGGTAAAAAGAAAGAAGACAGCCTACAAACAACTAACTGTCTCTTCCTCGTAGCCCTCCACATCCTCTGACCCCCATCCTCCATCACCAAAAGTTAATAACCTTATTTCTATCCCTAACCCTTTTGAACCTCCGGAACCTTCCGCCCCCCCATCCCCTAGACCAAGATCCAGATCCAGATCCCTATCCCCAAAACATACCCCCAATACCCCCTCATTCCCTCTCGTTTAAACACTCATACCCCTCCACCCCCCTCAGTAGATAGAATCTTAACCAAAAAGCAGTCAAAGGAAGTACCCCCAAATGTAGAATACCAAAAAAAATCAAGAAGAAAGACAAACAAAGAAATCGGGGATGAAGCAACATCAAAGGAAATGGCATTAGAAACATAGCAACCTATGGAAACCTTCTTAGGAAGGAATTTAGGAAACAACGAAAAAAGCAGACAAGAGGGAAAGGAGCCATGCACCACCCAACAAGTAGATAATGATAATGGTCTCCTAGAATTGTAGAGGAATGGGATCGCCCATCAAGTAAAATGCCACAAGAGACATTCTGGTAAAAGAAAACCTAGACATCCTTATGATTCAGCAGACAAAAATAAATTTCCAAGAAACTGAAAATATTAAGAAAAAAAATTAGAAATTATGAAGGGGAAACAATACAGGCAACCGGAGCATCAAGAGTCATATGCACAATATGGAAAAAAGGAACTTAAGAATTAATAAAATACAAAAAATATTAGCACTGGATCCAAACGGATCTAATGCAAATTAGTACAAAAAGAGATGTACAGTGTCATAAATATATATGCCCCAAATCATTACAAGGAAAAAGAGAAATGTTGGCACACCTTAAAAGAAGTGCTAAAAGAAGTGCAAGATGGGAAAATAATACTAAGAGGAGATTTAAATTTGGTAAGAAGCATAGAAGAAAAGTTTGGAGGACAAATCAAATAGACCCATATAGGGATACTCTAGAAGAATTAATGGAACAACACAACTTGATAGATGTCCCACCAAACAATGGCAAATGCATTTGGAGCAATAAAAGAGTGGGCAAAAGTAACATAAAAGAAAGGCTGGATAGAATTATGATACAAGAAAATATAGTAGCAATGCACAGCTCCATAAAATAAAAAAAATTACGTACCACAACACCTGATCATAAATCGATGATAATAGTCATGGGAAAAATGGAAAATCAAGGTCTGCTCCCATTTAGATACAACTTAATTTGGGATGGCAACGAAGAAATCAGTGACTTAGTCAAGGAATCATGGGAGACAAGAGTAGTAGGATCACCATACTATATTTGGGAAACAAAATTAAAAATTGCAAGAAACAAGTTAAAGGAATGGGCAAGAGCAAATGAATTAAAAGAAAAAGGAAAAGAGAAAAATGTTACAGCAGAAAATGGACATCATGCACGCTGAAAATGGAAACAAAGAAGAAAGCAAGTAAGATTACCTAAGAGAGAAGGAAATCTTTTGGGAAATATATAGGGAAAATAGGAAAGACGAAGAGGAGGCAAGATTGAAATTAAGAAGTTTGTGGCTCAAGGCAGGGGACAAAAACACATAATTTTTTCCATAACACAATGAAGATAAGAAGAGCAAGAAACCAAATAGAAAATATTCAAATTGAAAGCCAAGAGGTCAAAGGAGCAGAGGAACTAAAAAAAGCAGCCTATAAGCACTTTAAAAACTTACTTTCAACGAATGAAGAAATGGTTGAAAGTGAATACTTCTTAAAGCACCCAAAAAGAAAAATAAAAAAAGGAAAAATGCAACACCAAGCAAGGATCTCAAAGAAGAAGAGGTAGTGACGGCCATATGGAGCCTACATCCGGACAAAGCCCCATGGCCAGATGGCTTCATGATAACATTCTACAAATTTCATTGGTATACCATTAGAAAGGATTTCTTAAGAATGGTGAAGAATTTTTTCAAAAAAAAAAATAGGAGGCAACACCGAATCCTCCTATCTTGCTCTTATCCCAAAAGAAGCAAACCCCTCAACTTTCAACAGGTTTCGCCCTATCTCTCTCTACAATTTATCGTATAAGATAATAACAAAAATAATTGCAAATAGAATCAAGGAAGTACTTCCAATAATTATATCTAGAAACCAAGGAGGATTCGTGCTGAATAGGCAAATCATAGTAATATAATTATTGTACATGAAGTGGTTCACTCCAGTATACTAAAACAAGAAAAAAGCCTCATAATCAAACTAGATATGGCAAATGCATTCGACAGAGTCAGTCATCCATATCTAATGGTTATCGTCTAGAAACTTGGATCCTCTAGAGAAATCGTGGGAGCCATACAGGCATGCATCTCTACTCCATGGATTATCCCCCTTGTAAATGGAAGGCCCAATTACTTATTTCATAGCACAAGAGGCCTAGGAAAGGTTTTTCTCTCTCCCCCTTACTATACATTATAATGGTGGAAACATTAAGCAGGGCTCTAGAAAATCAAAGAAAGGAAAGAAATATCACAGGGTTCGGAATAGAAAAAGCAGTAAAAACAATAAAGCGCTCAGTCTTTGCTAATGAAACTCTACTGTTCGGAGGGGCATCAACAATGATAGCAAGGAGGTTCAAAAAAGTTCTGGATGACATTTTACAGGTTTCAGGTGGGTATTAAATGATACGAAATGCAAGATATATGGATCGAACTCCCCTCCTAGAATTATGTAAAGGATCTCGCAAATCCTAGACATCCCTATGGAAGAAAAATGGACACACTTCTTTTACATATGACTTCCAATTTAAAAAGAGAACATGAAGACAGAAATATGGACTAAACAAATTGAGAAAATGAAAAACAAAATACAAAGGTAGGGTATGATGTGGCTGAATATGGCACGAAGGGGAATTCTAATAAAAGCACTCCTTGCAGCACTACCTATCTATCAATATGCCATAATCATGGCCCCAGCAAGTGCCCACAAACAAATGGAGCTTATTTTAAGAAGCTTCCTGTGGCAAGGGGGGGAGCATGAAAACAAAAAATTTAGCCTGGTCAAGTGGGAGCAAGTAGTACTACCTTATGAACAAGGAGGCCTATCAATAAGGAAACTTGGGCTCATGAATGCAGCACTAGGAATGAAAATAGTATGGAGACTAATTACAGGAAAAGAGAGTTGGCGGAAAAAGACTCTTATAACAAAATATATGGATGGCACCAGGAAAATACTTCTCAATGAAAATATCCCAATAAGACCATGTACCCAAGTATGGAAGCCGGTTAAAAAAAAATCCATTAATGAGTAGATGTATTTCTAAAATCCCAGGCGATGGGAAAACTACTTCAATTTGGTAGGACAGAATCATGGGAAAAGAACCACTACAGACTCATTCAGACACTGAAGACATACAAGAGTAGATGAAAGATAAAGGTTTCAACACCTTACACTCTATATCTCTTTGGGATCAAAATGAGTGGCAAGATTGAAAAAGCTTAGCAATCCTGATAGATCTGGAAGGGCAATGCAACAAAATCAAGCAGCTCTTAAAAGGGGCAGCTCTAATCCACTTTGATGAGGAAGATGCTTATCTTTGGGATGCAAGCGGTGGACACTACATAGCTAGGACTGGATATAAAATCCTTTAAGAACAACCAAATCAACAAGACTGAGATTCTTGGAAAATAGCTTGGAAATCAGAAAGTCTGACTAAGATAAAAATGTTCATATAGTCTCTACTAAAAGGGAGAATATTGACCAGTGACAACCTATGAAAAAAGGGCTTTCAAGGCCCAACATGATGGCCATTATGCATGAGGCTGAAGAAAATATTCAGCACTTATTCCAAGAATGCACCTTTACCAAAGAATGTTGGCAGTAGCTAATAAGTCCTTTAGAAATAATAATAAATTTTGAACAGCCCCTGCTGGACTTTCTTCAAACCCTCGAGAAGGCCTATCCACACACAACAAAGAAGAAAGTCAGAATTTATAGGATATGGAATTGAATCCCAGTTGTTCTATGTTGGAAAATTTGGTTGACTTGAAATAAGTGCATTTTAAAAAATCAAATTCCAAGGGTAGGGAAGACCCTCTAAAAAACGTGGGGTTTAACTTTTGAAATCCTCAATGTCAAAGGAATAACACCAACAGATCACAACACTCTTCAGCATGAAGAGTGAGATTGGCTCAGCAAAGCCATAATAAACAATAATGGACAAAAAGGAAACAGGAAGATAAACTGAGGAAATATTTGGAAAATAAGAATGAGTGAAGAGGAACTGACAAACTGTAGGAAAAATTAGAACATATATTGTTTATACTTTGATGGGGCCTCATAGCATAACTCGAGAAAGGCAGGGGTAGGGGGAATAATCCTAGATCCTAATGGGAAAGAAAATGTCACATATGAACGGGGATTGGGACAAATCTCAAATAATAAGGCAGAAGCATGCAACTTGTTGATAGGAACAAGAGTTTTCAAAAAAAGAGAAATTCAAAATCTTATCATAATAGGCGATTCAGCCATAATAATAGAGGCAATGGCAAGAAACAGAAACCCAAGCAATGAGTTCATGAACAGAATTCTTAGAAGAATAAGGAAGAACTTGGAAGGCTCTATCAATGTAATCTTTAGACATGTCTTGAGAATTCACGATCAACAAGTGGACTATTTTGCAAACCAAGCAGTGGAAAGAAATGAAGGGCATGTTCATGAAAACCAATAAGAATACCATAACTCTATTCCTTAATGAGTTGCCACAAGCACAAGTATAAAGATCACCAAAATCAAGGAAAAACCACAAGGATAAAATAAATAAATGAAAAAATAACAATCAAAAAGCAGCAAAGGACTCATCACTGTAGTAACAACTAGGAATTCAATGAAATGCATAAGAAAATCCATGAAACTCTAGACTCTAGCATGAGAAACAGTAGGAAGGAAGATCACAATCATGGCCACAAGAACCATGTTGCAAACTATTTCATCAAAGGCTATACAACATTCTAAATATGGTGGTGCTTCCACATGGCTAAGTGATGAAGCATGTCCATGAGCCAATTCACCCTCATAAATAGCCTCGACACCCCCATCACTGTCCACTTCTCCTACCCACCTGCAATGCCTAGCCAAGACTTCAAGAGGTCACCCAGCTCACATGACATACCCCCTTCGTCTAAGGATTCCACTATATAATCCAGGACACAAAGACCAATTTAATTCAACCACCCAAATGGTGTAGCTTGGTAATCAAATCCCACTTCAAAACTCAACAAGATAAAAATTGTCAAAAATTACATATTCTTCCATAATTATCACTAAAGAAGCACCCCAATGATTACAATATTTCCTCTTCAATTGAGTACCCAAGAAACCAAGGAAAGAGGTAGTGAGCCCGAGACCTCGAACTATATCTCTCAACCCTAAGAAAATTTGGAGATAGATATGTGCAACAAATACCACTAAAGACGACAACGGCCATGACAAATTCTTGAAAGCATAAATATGAGGAAACCCAAAAAGAAAAAACGAGCACCAAATCTAAAATTCCATTTACAAAGGAACTCTTATGGCCTTGATGCTGAGCCATATTTCTTACTAAACAAGGAAGAGAATAAAACCAACCCATTTTAACTCCTCCAGCAAGAAAATTTAGTAGTTCTCTTGTCCTCACCATGTCTCACCATCCAAAGGATAGTTCACCACCCTTCAGCTCACTGAGGTGAAAAAATGTGCAAGTTAGCACACCATAGTGACCAAATCACAAGCCCCACTAGCTTGCATTATACTTTCACTCTAAAGAAACCACTCGAATGAGAATGCATAGGTTGGCAGTCTATGCATAGTCAACATTCCCCTACCACCTTCCCAAACTCCCATAACTAGAAAAATCATATTCTGAAAAAAACAATCGTTCAGGAAATAATCTCATTCACATGTCTCTAGAAGCTTTTAGGTATCCTACGCAACTTTTCTATGGCCCATGCCCCCATCGATCCCCGATGTTTGGCCACGCTCATCAAGGTAATATTTAATCTTCATGTTATCTTAATTTTATAATATATATAAAAAATAAGTATTGATATGAGTTATATATATGTGTGTGTGTGTGTGTGTGTGTGTATTCCTTCCATACATCAACTCCAAACTAAATGAAAAAAGAACGGGATATCTATTTAATTTTGAGTTACGCACCATTAAAATGTTTTAATCATAATTTTATTTTTCATTTACCAATATAATATATAGATAGTTGAAATTTGGATATTTATCTATACTACTACAGCATAGACAGATAGACACACACATTCGTGTTGTATCTCAACTACGAGATAAATAAGGAAAGATTTACACATCTTGTTCATTTAGAGATAGACACCGTTAAAAGTTTTGAATCATTAGTTAAAAATTTTTCATTTCTTTTATATACAAGATACATACTTGCCAATCTTCCCTTTTTGCTAATGTATTTTAAATTCTAATTCATATCAAATATTGAAGGAATTATACATCTCCACGATGTCATTGAATTAGAAAGCACAAATTAATTAAATGAGGAATATCCTTCACTTTATTTATTTATTGTTTACACTGAACTTCTTATCGCCATCAATATTTTCTAAATGTCCTGTATGAAATTTTATTAAGTGTTAAAGAAATTTAACATCTCCTTGATATTATTGAGTGGAAAAAAAATCAAATAAGGAAAAAATATTTTAAATTCAATTTTTTTCTCTATATAAATGTTAAATTGATATAAAATGCCCCCTAATTTGGGTGGCAACTGATGGTTTTCATGTGTGCATTTATCATCACCATGCGTTGACACGGAAAGTGACTCTCATCTAACTTTAATATGCCCACTCCATATGCTAATCCATCAATTTTCATGATGCCTAATCCAATGCTCCATATCCTCTGTGTGATTTCCTTATAATTAACACTAATGCCTCATTCACTTACTTGGTGATCGAAAAAATTATGTATGTCTAAATATTTCTTCGCTCTTTCATCACCCAACTTGTTCATGATTCGTCATGCACCCTGTCATACTCTTATTTCCTTCCAAAAGAAAAGCTACAATTCCCTTAGTGATTCTAAATTCCTCCTCCTCATTCTCCCTCCTACAACTATGGTTCGGGAGAGTAGATGTGTAAGCAATGGAAGTGATGGATGTGGTCATGCACGTCATGCCCATGCTGTAGATTTTGATGGAAAAAACTAATCTATTTATTCCAAATATTCATGAAAGCATACCACACAATGTATCCTCCATGGAAGCTCATGAATTAAGGAACCTAGGTGGCAGGCATTGGGCCTCAAAGTTTACTAGCCAGAAAGTTATGGAAGAAACAACAAGCCAAAGAAGCTTCCATAAGGAAGGTTGCTAATTCTAATGAATTAATAGTCTCCATGAATCCCTACAGGACCTTATCCACTCCTTCGACATCTCCTTCTCTCCTATCCCACTCTCCTATTCCTGCACAAGCTCCCAAGATGGCATAGACTCCCTTTTAGTCTCACCCAATTCCCCTGTGCCCTTCCCCTTTGATCATGATTAATGATATGCAACTGAAATGTCAAGTGAGTGGAGCAACTAATAAAGCACAACAATAGCAAGCTTTGAGTTCTTATGGCTACCTTATCGTTGAGGAGGGGCGAGAAGATGCAGTAGCACAATTGTGGCCCAATAGCACACTTGATGGCTCAACAACCTCCAAAGGAAAGAAAAAGGTTTGAATTTTTTTTTTGAATGGCTTGTATTCTTAGCCCTAAGGAAAAGCCTCAGAGGATTTTTTTGTATTACGATAACTACTTATGTATGCTACTAACTTTGGATTTGTCCACGAATAGCTATTTCTTTGACCATAGCTTTCAAGCAATAACCTATTGGTTTCTCCATGGTGGGAAGATGGTCCAAAACCTAGTTCCACTAGAAGAACCAACATTATTATGGTTGTGTAAATTTTGTAAATCATTTTTTCTAATATGAATTTCTTGAGATTCTTACAGAAAGATATATATAAAATTATTTTATTTAAGGTTCACATTGAAATATTTCATATAATATTTCTTTTGTTGTATCTCTGTATGAATATGTATAGAGTAGATATTGAAATATATTAGCTGGTACGAATATTCAAATATTTTGTCAAATTTTGGTACTGAAATAATTTTAAATAAATGAATTACACATCTTCCCAATATTGAAAAGAAAAAAGACAACAATACTTTTTTCTAATTATTTTATATCTCTCAAATTGAAATAAAATTAAGTTAGTTCTTATCGACATTACAATATTTTGTTTATTTAATTATTATTTAATATGAATATTAATTTAAATGTCATCTCAATTTCATCTTAGGTAGCTAAATAATTACACATCTTTGTTGTACTAAAGAAATAAAAAGCAATTCAATTCTCTTATCATTATTCTTAATTTGATTCTTTTTTAATGTAAATATTTTTATTATTTTTCAACCTAAGGCACAACATATATCCATACTATAAAGTACTTATTAAAGAAAAATAAATTTTATTTGGTAGATTATCTAAGGAATACACTCAAGCATATTGTGATAAATTTCACTACCCAACATTCAATTTTCTATTTAGGTAATAAAGACTATTTATATGGGAATATATTATCCATTAACACATTCAAGCATATTGTGATAAATTTCACTCCCCAGCAATCAATTTTCTATTAAGGTAATAAATAACTATTTATATGAGAATATATTATCCTTTAACACATTCAAATAAATTGTAATTGGATGAATACATGTTTTGTTCTTTTGTTTTTTTAGCATTTTCTAAAATCAATTTTGCTTGAAATATACTGGAGATTTTATAGAATACTAAAGGTTTTAATTCATTTATATGTTCAAAGATGCATTTTAAAATACAAGAAATCTCAATCTTACTAAAAAATATATGATCTAATTTAAAAGAAAACACCCTAAAAATTTATAATCTAAATTAATTTATAAAATATTTTTACATATTTATAAGTAAGATAAACATAAACCGCAAAAAAAATTATTATTAGAACATTTCTATTAAAGGATTATTGAAAAAAAATTAATGTTTTTTTAAACAATGGGAAAAATTATCATATTTTAGTTGTTAAACTATGATTACAGATAGCCATCACAAATTGCTATCTCTTAATACTACTATCTCTTAATTCAGAGTTACTCATCATTATTCATGGAAAGCCACATCACCTGTAATTAAATTGATGGTGGTTAGTAAGGCTTCATACTTTCTTTATAATTATTATTAATTATTATTATTATTAATAATATCTATTTAAATATTATATCTTAATATAATTATTGTCCTATAAGGAGGAAGTTAAAAGGATTTGATGTAACATAAAAACCCTGAAATATTTATTTAATGAATACTTTATTATTATAATATTGTGAATAAAAAACTAAATATAAGTAAATATTAATTCATAAAACTATAAATAATAATTCACCAGTCAATATTAAATACATATTTCAAACTTTCATCATTATCATTTATCATTTATCATTTTTAAGATAAAAAAAATCATATCAAAATTTTGTTTTTCAAAAAAAGAAAACAAATTAAATGTAAAAATAAATATCATGTTATTAGTATAAAATATTTATACATATTTTTAAATTTTACCATAACTAAGATGTAAAATTGAAATAAAATGCTTTCAGTTCCATATTTTTGTGAATATAGAATCATTATGTTTATGGAACATAAAACGTTATATAAAATTATGTAAACCTTATCAAATAACTTTTGGTAGCTCTGTATAAAATGCACACAAAATTAAGATATATGATTTTTTGTTTTAACTTTTCCATACATTTTTTAAAATATATTTTAATATATGAACATACATTTAAAAAAAATATATTTTAATTTATAAATCATTATTTTAGAAATGTATTTTAATTTTTAAATTCTTAGTTTTACTTTTACTGTCCATATTAATAATAATAATTAGAAAACGAAAAAGTCCAAAATAATGGAAATGGAAATATGAGGGAAGCTTACCGTTACCTAATTTTTTTTGACTTAGATTTAATTAATTAGTTTATAATAATCCGTTTATAATAAAAGATGAATTGGTGAAAAAGTTTTCGGTGGGAAGAAGTAGGAGTGAGAGACCTCCCTAAAATAGAAATAACTATGATGCATGATAGGTTTGTCGGAGTGAGTATACCCGTTGATCTATTAAAAAAACAAAGAAAGCCAAAATGTCCGTTAATCTGTAAAAAAGCTAAAGAAAGGAATATCCGTTGATCTGTAAAGAGCCAAAGAAAGCGGTTTATGTTAAAGGAAAAAGAAACGGATGCACTTCAACATTATAAATTTGGAAAGAGCCTCCATTTGGTTGTCAGGATTTTGTCTTTGTGGAGAGTCTCCATAGGTAAAATTTAATGTCCAATGTTTGTATGTTGACAGAAGAGGATCCTTTGTTGGATGCAATTTTGATGAATTCTCTTTCTGTCGATGAGCACAACGGATTTTGATGAATTCTCTCTGTTACAGAAGATCCTCTGCTATTTCTTGATTCATTATTGATTGAGATATATCGAAGTAATGAGCACAACGGATTTTGATGAATTCTCTCTCTTCCAGAAGATCCTCTGCTATTTCTTGATTCGTTATTGATTGAGATATATCGAAGTAAATTCATTTATGATTTGATTCACAGGAACCGCCCAGGGGAGAGTTGTTATATTACAATGCGCTCTTGTTGCTGCTGCTACGCAAACGCTCCTCCTTGTGCTATTCACTTTGACTATTCCAAATTGGTTTCAGGGACTCTGTTTATTTGCTTCCTATGTGTTTATTTAAATTTAAGGTAATTTGTTGTTCTCATAAAGTCTCTTTCATTCTATTTTATTTTCTTTAATTAGGTTAACCTCCTTAGTTTACTTGATGGTTAACCTCCTTAGTTTACTTGATTTTGATAATTAGTTTATCATGATAGATCTAGGTTTTATAATTTGTAAGATTTTGAGGGTCTCCGTTCGGTTCGGCTTCGGCGGCAACGTTTGGACCTCATCTCATCTTCGGAGGAGATAAACTTCCATCAAAGAATACCGTGATTGTCAAGGTATCCTGTTTGAATTTTTCTTGCATTCAAGGACCTATGAACTTCAAACATAAAAAATGAACTTCTTGTTTACGGAACATTTCAAACCATGCCTCTTCGTCGAGTCTTGTTTTCTGGAACTATGGATGGCCCTGTTTTCTGCATTTATGGATAATTTGAAATGTTGATTACTTGTTTATAATTATTTTTCTGCAACTATGGGAGGCACTTATGCTAAGCACTTATTGATACTTTTCGTGTTCCATCATACTTTTGTTCACACATTGGAAAGTCTGAGCACTTCGTCATCAAGATTTTGCTTCTGTTCTTGAAACACAGAGAGGGTATTGAAATACATTTAGTGAAGCAATACATACCGACAGTACTGCTGTTTTTGTAACCTTGTGTTTCGGCAACCGTAACCTGATTTGGTCCAATGCATTTTTATGAATTCTCTTTCTGTTCCAAAAGATCCTCTGCCACATCCAATCGATCAAGCTTCATTTCTGTGTTGGCTTTCAAATTTGTGTTGGTTGCAAGAACAAGTATAAACTCATTTTGCCGGTCTCCCTTAGGTTCAGCTTCCAGAACAAGTATAAACTCGTTTTTCCATGTTAGTGTAAAATCTATTGACTTCTTGATATTAATTTCAACCAGCCGACCTCTGATACTAATTTCAATTACTTGAATACTACCCTTCATTGCCATTTTCGATAGATGGTGGCCTCATATCATCTCATTTAAATCGTCCAGTATCCAGTGAGGCCCACACGAGATCCAATCCTTCCTCCAGCTTTGCAACCAAGATCGAAAAAGGTGGGTGGAATGTTTAACCGATTTCATGTTGGCTAGATATCCGATCTCGGCATCTCATTATTTTCCCACCCCACACATAAATATATTGTCCCATTCCACACAACATAATCTTCGTAGGGTTAAGATCTTAAAAATAACATAAAAGTTGTTCATTGACGGCAAGATAGGGTAATAAATGCACGAGTTTGAATTTTTATTGCATTCAAGGACCTCAGCACATAGATTTTGAGATGTGGGATTTGGACCTCCGCACAATAGGTACTCATTTTTCCAACACTCACCAGGAAATCGTGGAAATTACGAGGAAGCGTGCGAACTTCTATTGAAAATGCCTATGAACTTTAAACATTAAAAATGAACTTGTTTACAGAACATTTGAAACCTCTGCCTCTTCTTCGAGTCTTGTTTTCTGCAACTATGGGAAGCACTTATTGATACTTTTGCTCACACATTGGAAAGTCTGAGCACTTCGTCATCAAGATTCGTCGCTCCTTACACACAATTACAAGTAGTCCTTCTGAGATATAAACACAGATAACAGTAAAAGCTGAATGGCTACAATTAGTTGAAACAGAGCTGAATGGCTACAATCAGTTGAAAGAGAGTTGAAACTCAGAAAAGGTATTGAAATACAGTACTTTTGTTTTTTAATCTTGTGTTTCGGCCACCGTAACCTGATTTGGTCCAATGACAAAGGAACATATTTGTAGTTCCATTTGTAGTTCCATTTGAGATCAGATATGTTAGATTATAATAATAATATTATTATAGTTTATTATTATTATTATAGCCTAGGTTTTTTGAAGTTTCATTGCGTGATGTGTTTTGTGTTTGTATGTTAATTATATTTCGGGTTTAGAGAATTTATGTTTATGGTAACTGTGATGGTTGTTTATTTTATTTTTTAAAGATTCTATATAATTAATTTATTGATTTTATTGATTTTAAATAGTTCTGGACATTGAGAATAAACATTGACTTGGCTGTTATTTCTTTCAACAACGTTTCATCCTATTTATATAAATTTTACAAAATTTTATTAATTAAATTGTTGTTCTCATAATTACTTATTTATATTGTATATCTTTTTACATATTATTTGTGATATTATCATGTATATATTGATATCTGAATTATCACGGTAAAGAATGAATCAATAATTATCATAAATAAAGAGGATGAAATGATATGTAGTTTTAATTTATTGGTTTTTTTTCTTGAGGAGGAGGAGGAGATAATGACTCAATAAGTATTTACAAATAAAGAGAATGAAATGATATGAAGTTTTAATTTTTTTTTTAAGTTTTCAGTGGAGGTGAAGGCTAAGGCAGAGGAAGTGGTGGTGGACGAGGATGAGGAGCAGTAGGGGGTGGTGGTGGTGGAGGAGGTGGCAGAGGTGGAGGAGGTGGTGGTAAAGGAGGAGGAGGTGGTGGTGGAGGTGGAAGAGGTGGTGGAGATGGAGGAGGACGAGGTTGTGGTGTGGATGAACGAGGTGGTAAAGGTCCGGGGAGGAGGAGGAGGTGGTGTTTGTGGTGGAGGAGGAGGAGGAGGGGGAGGTGTAGGTGGAAGAGATGGTGGTGGTGACGGAGTATGAGGAGGAGGAGGTGGTGGTGGTGGAGGAATCGGTGGAGGAGGAGGACATGGAGGTGGAAGAGGTGGTGGAGGATATGGTGGAGACGGAGGAGGAGGAGGAGGAGGAGGAGGTGTTAGTGGAGAATGAGGAGGTGGTGGTGGACGAGGTGGGGAGGAGAATGAGAAGGACGTGGAGGAGGAGGTGGTTGTGGTGGAGATGGAGCTGGAGGTGAAGGAGGTGGAGGCGGAGATGGAGGAGATGTAGGTGGAGGAGGAGGAGAAGGAGGTGGTGGTTGAGGAGGAGGTGATG
>APFE030323258.1:0-13257 GCA_000404065.3 Pinus taeda
TATATATATCATTCAACGTATATGCCATTAAAAAATCACTGTATCAGGCAGCGTTTAAAATATCGTTTCAAACAGCATTTCAATGTCAAACTCCAGCGTTCTGAATATGTCAAACATTGTTAAATATATCACCATATATCAAACAACGTTCCATATGTCAAACCATATATCAACAGCATTCCATATTCATTGCAATGAACACCATGACTGTAATCAGATAAGGTTATATATCAGGCAGCGTAAATATGTCACTATTCAAACAGCGTTCAAAATATCAGCAATAATGGTATACGGTGAACCCATTATGGAGGATCAACAACAATGGTATACGGTGAACAACGTTTAAAATATCAACAACAATGGTATGCGGTGAACCCATGATGGAGGATCAGCAACAATGGTATATGGTGAACAACGTTTAAAATATCAACAATTTCAAAACATGACTGCAGGTTAATCCCGAACAAAACGATGTAAAATATTCACACAAACAAATCGATGCAATATATTCACACAATTCGGCATAGTTGGTTCTCATTTCACAGAACTTTAAGGATGCTTGCGCCAATCGAAGACCATCTGTAGCAACTTCCTCGACTATAAGCCCAGCATCTAAATCAGCAGCTACGGCTTCAGTTTATGCTCAACTACCGACTGCAACATATTCAGATTTTGTTCAACCACCGGCTGCAACACATTCAGTTGATGTTCAACAAACGACTGCAATTTCTGAATCAGCAGCTACGCATTCAGTTTCTTTTCAACAAACGACTGCAATTTCTGAATCAGCAGCTACGCATTTTGTCAGACAGTGGACAGAGGAGCAGAAGGCATGCAGTGGACAGAGGAGTTACAAGGAAAGGCTAAAAAAAGAACCTGGGACCTGTGCTCTGATACCATGTCAGGCCAGGAGTAACTCCAGAAAAACTGATTCATTTATTCCATTAGGTAGCTACCTATTATATACATGAATGTGATCGTTCAGTTCATCTTCTTGATGACTGTTCACATTCAATTCTCCCAATTGCTGAGGATTTGTGTCAACAAGATCCACTAGTGTTCATAAGAAATTAACTTAGGAGATTTAAAGGGCATCTTAGAGGATTTTCCTAGGATTGAGAATAAACTCAGCAAGAGTGATTTGTGTTCAAGAGGGAGAAATTGTACAAACATCTAAAACCATGTCAGATGACCGAAAGAGCTTCTAGTTCAAAGGAAGTAGATAGTTAGGCAGAGTGGAAGGATGTAGTCTACTGAAAATCCAAAGGGTCTCTTATTATGATAAGGATCAAAAGTTTCCCAAGAATGTGGATTCAGGTCCTTTTGTATCTGTGGAACATCCTTTAGATCATCAAGTACCCATTAATCTAGTGGAGCCACTTAGGTTCTTTGTTGCAGAGTCCAAGAAGAGGTTGGCATGGCTTCAAAGTACTTTTTAGGTTGTAAAGGGGAATGCAGCTCCCCAAGGCACTTTTAGAAAAAGAAAATGTTCTAAGTACTCAGGCTACACATCACTGATGAGTCACATCATTGATTCTGAGCCATCCAACTATAAGGAGACAACAGACCAACAAGTTTGGAAGGATGTCATGATGGAGGAACATCAATCCATCATGAAGAATGATGTGTTGTAGATTGTGTTGAGACTTGAGGGAAGTTAGTCATTAGGTAAATCATTTTGCTATGTTTTATTCATAGTGATTTCATGAGGAATACATGGATATATTTCCTCCAACAAAAATATGAAGTCTTCAATAAATTCAAATAATTTAAGGATATGATGGAAAACCAAACTGAGAAAACGAGAAAGATAAAGTTGTCGAGGACAAACAAAGTTAGAGAGCTCTATGGAAATGAGTTTGAGAAATTTTGTGAATAGTGTGATATAGCAAGGAAAAGCCTACCCCATACATACCTAAATATAGTAACTTGTTGAATGAATAAGACAGACATTAATGAAATGCTAAGATGTGTGCTCAGCAGTGTGAGATTATCACAAGAATTTAGGGTAGAGCCATTAGTATTGCTCTTACCTAGGAAATAGATCACCTCCATCAACACTAATTGATAAAACTTGCATAAGACATGACCCTGTAAGAAACCCTCTCTTGCACATCTCAATTCGTTTTGTTTTGATGCTTATATTCATCTTCCAAAGGAAAAATATATATATATGCTACACAATAAAATAACAAAATGTACTTTTATTGGTTAGAAAGATAGTCTAAAAGGATACAAGTTTTGGAACCCTTAAACAAGAAAGAATATTAATAGTTGAGATGTAATCTTTTGAGAAGGGAAAATTACTCCCAAGTAGGAAAACAAACCAAAAAAAGAAGAACTAGAAAGAATGTAGTTTGATTTGGAGATAGAGACTTTGATTCAACAAAAGAAGATGAAATAGAGGAAGAAGCTCAAACCTTAGTTTTGAGGCCAATGGTTTGAGAAAGAAGACAAATGGAAACGTATAGCCCCCCCAAGTTTTTGTTCTTCTTTTCTTTCATCTTCCATGGCTTGTGATCCTAGAACTATTAGGAAGGCAGTGGATTCAAACAAAAATGAACTCTGGAGCAAGGCCATGGTTGAAAAAATGGAAGCCTTGGACCAAAATTGGGCATGGGATTTGGTCAAGTTATCCACTAAAGGTAAACTTGATTGTAGGAACTAGGTGATCAAGAACAAGTTCAACGTAAAATGTACAACAAAGAAGTACAAAACTCACCTACTAGTCAAGGGATATTCCCAAGTTGAGGAATTAATTTTGGTGAGATTTTCCTTCCTATAAATCCTCACAAGGAGAGGTTCTATGAATATTAAAATTATAATGTGGGTGATGTCTTACTAGGGAATGACTTGATAGACAAAACAATTGGACATGGAGAAAAAAATCAAGTTGTTTTCTTAAAGATGGAGGGGTTAAAACACTCCTTAGAGTTCTAGATCTTCCATGGTTAACCAAAAATGTAATCTATATGAGTAAAGATGAGTGGTGTGGGTATGCAAGGAACATCAGACTACAAGATAGTTTGAGGATCAATGGTGTTCAAAAGAGGAGTTTGGATTGGAACACAAAATAAGCTTAAGGGAAACACTATAATATAGTTTTGTTGTTCCCGAGGTGAGAAAAGTAGACATGAACTAATGTCCCTAAAGAGAAAACAATGCTTTGGCATCAAAGGTCAAGATGTATTGGAGACAAGAGCTTTTGATATTTGCACAATAAATGTATGATTGGAGGAATTTGTGACTTACCTCTAGATTGTGATTTCTATAAGCATTGTGTTTATGGTGAATAGAATCAAGTTAGGTTTCTGGATGGTGCTAAAAGAGAAAAAGCCATCTTGGAGTTAATACATAGTGTGTGTTTGAACATTCCATCACTAGATAAATCATTTTATTATGTTTTATTTATAATGATTTCTTGAGGAATACATGGATATATTTCCTCCAACAAAAATATTAGGTCTTCAATAAATTCAAAGAATTTAAGGATCTAATAGAAAACCAAATAAAGAAGAAAAAGATAAAGTTGTCAAGGAAAAATAAAGGTGGAGAGCAAGGAAAAAGCTCGCTCCATACATACCTCAATATAGTTATTGAATGAATACAACAAATATTAATGGAACACTAAGATGTATGCTTAGTAATGTGAGATTATCACAAGAATTTTGGATAGAAGCTAGGTATTGTATCTTACATAGGAAATAGATCACCTTCATCAACACTAATTGATAAAACCATGCATGAGGCATGGCCCTATAAGAAACCCTCTCTTGCACATCTCAATTTATTTTGTTGTGATGCTTATGTTCATCTTCCAAAGGAATAAACAAAAAACAAAAAACAAAAACGTATGCTAGACAATAAAATAACAAAATGTATTTTTATTGGTTAGAAAGATAGTATAAAGGATATAAGGTTTGGAACTCTTAAACAAGAAAGAATATTTATAGTTGAGATGTAATCTTTAGAGAAAGGGAAATTACTTCGAAGTAGGAAAACAAACCCAAAAAAAAACTTGAACAAATGTAGTTTGAGTTGGAGGATAGAGACTTTGATTCAACAAAAGAAGATGAAATAGAGGAAGAACCTCAAACCTTAGTTTTGAGGCCAATGGTTTGAGAAAGAAGACCAATGGAAAGGTATAGCCCCCCAAGTTTTTTTCTCTTATTTTCTTTCATCTTCCATGGATTATGATCCTGGAACTATTAGGAAGGCAGTGGATTCAAACAAAAATGAACTTTGGAACAAGGCCATGGTTAAAAAATTGGAAGCCTTGGACAAAAATTGGGCATGGGATTCGGTCAAGTTATCTACCAAAAACAAACTTGATGGTAGCAACTGGGTGTTCGAGAATAAGTTCAACATAAAATGTGAAGTTGAGAAGTACAAAACTCACCTGCTATTCAAGGGATTTTCCCAAGTTGAGGGAATTGATTTTGGTGAGATTTTCCTCCTATTGCTAAGTTAACTTCAATTAAAATTATTTTGTTTATCATCATTGTATTTGATCTTGAAGTAGAACAAATGGATATCAAGAGAACATTCCTATATGTGGATCTTGAAGAAGAAATCTACATAGAACAATGAAAAGATTTTACAATAAGTGAAAGAATAAGTTGTTTTGAAAATAAAAAAAGTCCTACATTGCTAAAACAATCTCTAAGAATGTGATATGAAAAGTTGACACTTACATATTAAGACTTGGATTTCCAAGAAGTAATGTTAGTCATTGTGTGCATTCAACACATGTCGCTGGTCATTTTGTTTAAGTGGCATTATATGCTAATGTATGTTGTTAATTGGAAAGACAACAAGGAAAGTTATCAAGAATGTAAAATCTTGGCATTACAAACTAAAAGAGATTGTTTAAGCAAGAACTTTAATTGAATATGAAGAAATATATTAAGACAATGCTACAAAGCTTTAATATGTAGAAATCTAGATGAGAAAATGTTCATATTCCTATAGATGTAAAGTTATCTCTAGAATAGTCTCCCAAGATAGAAGAAATAGAAGTCATGTCTTGTGTTCCTTATGAAAACATTGTTGGAAGTTTGATGTATATTATTGTTTGTACTACACCAAACATTGCCCATGCGGTAAGACTTTTGAGAGAAAAAACATAAATTTATCAATTTTTCCATAATAACAACTTTGCATTGATTTCTTCTCATCAACCCTAATTATTCTTAAACTTCAAAATGATCCTCTTATATAATATTATTATTGTAATGCTAAATATTATATACATATATAAGTTTTCAGATTCAAAAATTGTAAATTAGAAATCAATTCTTATATATTATTAAACTTAACAAAGAAAAAAGTTGAAATTAGTACCTTAGTGGCCAGAGGAAATTCTTTAAGGCACAAGTTCAAGTGAGTGATGAATAAATAAACTTAAAACAAAACATTACCTGTTCCTTCTTTTGGAAAAAAAAAATCTCTTATTTTGAAAAAAAAAAAATCTCTTATTTTTGGAAAAAAAAAATCTTCCCTCTTTTGGAAAAAAAATTTCTCCCCGTGTTTGGAAAAAAAAAAATGTCTTTTATGATTTCACTCCTATAATTAACTCACAACATTTTTTTTATGATTTCAGTCTTATAATTAATTGACAAAATTTTAGAGTAATTATCGGAGATGTGGTTGTTTGTTCAGTTTAATGTATATCATAATGCCACCATGGGAAAACCTAGATGGTGATTATTCTATATCGTTGATCTTGGCACAAACCCATATAAGTTTATAGGGAGTGTCCCATGACTAGTTCGGAACGTTATTCAACATTTAAGGTGGAGAGTCAAAGTTCGAGTCCTCCCATGTAGTAGGTTACCCTGTTAATGCAGAAGTACACACCACACCACACACAAGTGTGGCAATTGATGAAACTTGTCCTTGCGTCCAATTTTACCTATAAATTGAAACAAGAATCTCATCAGCTTTATGGATGCATTTTAAGCGTTCAGCAGAAAACAATGAGGTATTATAACAACATCTTATGTTTAAATTGCGGTACACAACACACCTACGAGTGAGTATATTTCCTTACCATGTGAACGCACAGCACTACCCAATCATTTCTCCCACGGTATAACAAGCTCAAAGTTCTTCCCGATTGAAAGAGACAGATTTGAAATCACTAAAACAACATCAACCTCAAGGCTATTATAACGATCCATTTCAGGTCTAAAATCAGTTTTGATTCTCTTCATAGAGAATGATGCTGAAACATCCAGAATCATTTTATCCCTGATTGCCTCCAATTTCATGTATGAATTAGCATTATGAGAACGAACAGCAGTGGTAGTTCCCAAAACTGTAATGTTCTCCAGAAGCCATCCTTCCCCAATTGCATATTCCCCCATTTGGACTTCTGATCTCAGTCTCACTCCTCGCTCTACAATATCTGCATAAAACTCTATATAACTTGACTTGCCATGCTCTATTACCATTTCCAAATCCTCTCCATTGTCCACATATAGGTCCCCATATGCTTCCTTCCTACCACCCAAGGCAACCACCAGACTAAATGGGCTTCTTCTGGCTTCCCTAGTTGTCATACCCATTTCTTGCATCGGCAAAATAGTCCCCTCTAATACATGGACATTGATGGTATCTAGTGGAGCAAGAAGACTAACATATGTGCCACTCTCAACTGTTATTGACTCTGATACATTGTACAAACTGTACCAAGTTCCCTTTGGAAAATAAGCATCCACAGTCCTTGCTCCCTGTTTTAAAACAGGGGAAACCAAGACCGCTTTACCCAGTAGAAACTGGGTGCTGATTCCCAGTGTATTAGGATCCTCAGGGAATGTAAAGAACAGAGGCCTTGCAATGGGAGATCCTTTAGTGTGAGCTTCAAATGCCAATGTGTAGATATATGGAAGAAGCCTGTATCTCAGACCTAATGCTTTCCTAGCAGACATTGTGACTGATTTCCACAGGTAAAGCTCTTGGTGCTTTGTTCCCTTCTCGGAGTGATCTCTAGCAAAAGGATAAAAGGACCCTAATTGAATCCACCTATTGCAAAGCTCTTCGGTTGTGTCTTTTGAAAATCCACAAATGTCAGCACCTACCATTGGGACTCCAAACAATCCAAAACTCAGCATTGTAGGTATGGAGTACCAGAGATCGTCCCATGTTGCAGCATTGTCTCCTGTCCAATGTGCAGCATGGGCCCCTGATCCAATAAAGGTAGAACGGGTTAGTATGAATGGCCTCTTCTTTATTACTGATTTCAATGCTGTGTTTGTCATAATAGCCTCTGATAACCCATATAGATTATGAGCATTGTACTCCAAGATATTATTATAGTGAACTGCACTAGCAGCCATGGTTTTGTTACCCAGTGGTCTGTGTGTTCCAGAAGCATTGATTTTGTAAGGGGGATCATCCCATCTGGTGGTGTTCACATCGCTACAAACTAAGCAGCAATCTGTCTGTGCATCTTTCCGTGGGCAATCCCCTCCCTTTGGCAAGGAACATGTGACCCCACTACAGAAGTTTGAAACTTCATTCATATCAAGCCAAAGACCATCAAATGCAATTGTCTCATGAAACTCAGAGATTTCTTTTGTCCAAAATGACTGCGTATTGGGATTGAGAAAATCTGGAAAATATACTGGGCCTGGCCACACTTGTGCTAAATATGGCACACCTCCTCGTTTAACAAAAATGTCATCTTGTATCCCTCTCTGAAAAGTCTTGTATGTTTCATTTAAGCTTATTCCTGCACAATTAAGCAAATGAATTGTATGTTCAGATTCCAGAATATACTAACAAGGCTCAGTTCAGTTCTTATTTCTTTCTCTGTTCTTTTTCTCCAATTCTAGGACAATAACCAATTGAACCTACCTGGATCAATAATCAGAACATATTTCTGCCCGTTAGCATGGATTCGTTCTACAAACTTTTGCATTTCCATCTCAGGGAAATTCAGAGGATCTAGAGTAAAATCCTTGTAGTCATCCATATAATCAATGTCTGTCCAAATCGTTTCTAGAGGAATTTTTGCTGCTGCATATCCATCTACAACTGATTCAACAACTGAAATATTTTCATATCCATACCTGCATTGGTGAAAGCCTGTGCAATCCAATCCAATTATATAAATTAACAAGACTGCAAATACAAAATCATATCCTGACTAGGTATATTAAAACTACTTCAGAAAATCACGGAAAGAACTTAAAGGACGTGGTTACGAGAGTAAATGGATGGCAATGTGATCACATGTTCAGAGTAACTGCTGCCAGGGCAGTATTGAACTGAACTTTGTCACTGATCATCCTGTAAATCAGGGATAAAAAATGAAAGGGTTTGAATATTTTTCTTCTTCAAGAACTTGGTTTACATGTTCAGAGTAACTGCTGCCAAGACAGTATTAAACTGAATTTTGTGACTGATCATCCTGTAAATTAGTGATAAAAATGAAAGGGTTTGAATATTTTTCTTTTTCAAGAGCCTGATTTTATAGGTTAAAAAAGACTTCCCTTCTACTATAATTTATAACAACGCATAGCATTTCTTGCAATTAAAAAGTTAAAAATGAACATTGCATCATTGCATCATTCAATCATCCCAAGTTTATTCCTGTTAACCATTTCTTACCAGCTAACAAATTCATATACATTTTTACCATATGTTTTTGGTGTCTGCTGAGTCCTAAGCATATGTCAGAACTCATATATCCTCCTCAATGCACACTAGATTGGAGCTCTGAAAATTCCTGAATTTTAATACACTAATATCAGGAGAAACGTTTACACTTATTCCCATCTGTTGGCTGAAGCAACAATTCTGTGGTCCCCTTTCACATAGGCCACATTTAAGCAGCCTTATGTGTTCGAACTTCGTCCTCTTAAGTCTTTAGAGGATTTTTTCTATACTCCATGCCTTTTTTTCTCAAATCTCTATTAATATAAAAACAATTATATCTATGTGAGCAGATTCAGTAACTTTCTAGGGGTTAAAATTTCTTCCTAGCAGCCTTTTTACAGTATGGCAATACAAATCACCCAAAGGAGGGTCTAATCATAACTGAAGTCTCCACCTAATATACGTAGAGCAGAATTTTCTTGCATCAAAAACGACAGACACACAAATATATTCCTTCAAATGTGAGCTTGTTTCTTTTGCAGCTTTCCATTGTCTGTAAAAATGTGAAGTGACAGTTTGGTAAGGATTCTATCCAATCAATCAATTAACATGGCCACTGTAGACTTTGTTCTACTATGTAGTCAGAAACTAATTAACTTTGATTTTGAGTTTGTGACAACCATGGTTCAAATGCTTGTCCCCGCTTATTAGGTGCCCATGTTCTAGAATGGCCTAGAGAATAGGCATTGGTCACCATTCTACCTCTTTAAGAAAGGAATCTCATTGACCAGGGGAATACCTTTAATTACTTGGGACTAAACCTGTAAAACTAGATTTTTTTTCTTTGGCTTTGCAAAAGAAAAAAAGGCTTCCAAATCTCAAAGAAACTGTAAGTCGTTCCAATTGCTATTTAAATAGATAGTCCTGATATACAGAGTGGCCTTAAATTCAGGATTCTTTTCATAGCTTCCCACGAAGCTAGTGGTGCAGCTGGCTCTATCTTCTGGTTACGAAATTTGAGGGGGAAATTCCAAGTGTCTACTTGTGGGAGTTACTTGCCTGATTAGTGACAAAATTTAGATCTTGTAAATCTGAAAAAGGATCACCTAATTTGATCCATCTTGCTATTAGACTAGGATAGTTGTAACTTAGAAGCACACTGGCACCATCCTAGGAAAAGAAATCATAGTACAGTAGAATTGAATGCCTCCACCTGCACATCCAACACTCAGACTGCCGAGGTGAAAAGCTCCACTACTGACTGGGAAAAACGTTCATGCCCGATGGGATGCCAAAAACATTGGAATTCTTCTAACAAATCAAATCCTATATACTTTCAAACTTCCTCTCATCAAGGGACAGAGTAAGTTTCCAGAGGTCTTCAAACTTACTTTATGCTGCTATGATTGATCTGAGAGAAGGAATGGAGGTGATCCCAAAATCATGGCAATTACAATGTCGCTCAGGTAAGAACTTTTCCTTGTAGACAGAGGCAGGACCTGACCTGAGCTCAGAATCAGGAACTTGCATGTCCCTGTCCTGAAGCTTACTCTGTCCCTGTGATGAGGGGAAGCTTGTGAAGTGGGTCAACAGGATTGTATGTTATAATGTAATAGATGAAAACTACTGATACAATGAGAACATTTCATAGTGTAATCGAATGTTGACATTAGGACACACATAATACATCACTTGCTGCTTCTATTAGTTAAAACATCAAAGATAATGAGCTACTTTGCCTGTGAAAAAACAAGATAGAAAAGTTGTATTAACAGAATCCAGAAAAGGAGGGATTGAATCGATGAGGGTTTTGACTGCGGGCTTTGAATATTTGCCCCCGGAGAGCCGTGTTAGATCCTTTTCAAAGGGGTGATTTGGAGAGTGCCCTGGTCCTCCCAAGAATGTGAGTGCCTAAAAAGCATGGAGTTAACTTTGGGCCCTGACCATTGCCAGTACAAAATTAAAATAAAAATCCCAGAAAACACCGTTAGTATGGAATAGGACTACTAATTTCCTTTTTTCAGAAATAGAGAAGCAACAAACTCATAGAAATCTACAAAATTCACAAGAGAAGTATGAGCAAATACCAAAAGACCAGTATGGCATTGGAGCAGGACGACCAATGAGTCGTGTGTACTGTTGAACAACAGCAAGCGGAGAAGGACCTGAGAAAAAATAAAAATCCAATACTCCCCCAATTGCTCTATATGTCAAGTAGGATCCCCCATACTGAACATCCATGCCATTGCTATTCAGCAGGAGAACCCCATGAGCAACACCACCCTCTCTCACATCCATATAAAATGGATGAGACCCATATAGATCCACATACAGATTCACACTGCCAATGTCTAAATTCCAGAGTGTATAACTCTCATTCCTGTTGAGACGAAATCCAGGCCTGGTGCTCTCTCCTAATCCATACAGAGAAGCAGAAAATGGAACCGCAGTAGAGATCTCCAAGTATTGGTCTTTAAACACCAAATTTCCAAATAAATCACCATTGTTATACATCGCAGTTGAATTAAAGAGAGTTTCTCCACTTGAACGCCTTGTAATTGCAAAGCTGAATGGATTGTTAGAGTAAGTAAACAGCAATTCATGAAGATGTTCCTTAGAATCCACTTCATCTTTATCAGTATCAGTGCTGTTAGTATACACCCCATTATATCTAGGCAGAATATCTCTTGGAACTTCCCATCGCTGCTTCTCACTATCAGTAATATAAACTCTCAGCTGATCATTGGATTCGTACCTGAAAACCAGCCATATTCAATCCAGTTAAGCCCTCTTTCTCAGTTCATGAACTAACACAGATTCATGTAAGTCTAATGCTCTATGCACCTGCTACTGTGAATTCTAAATAGGTATCCAAACTTCAGGTTGTATATTTGATTTCTAATATTTGACTAGCAGCCCATCTTTTCATGTGAATTCTAAATATGTATGCTTAAGCTTCGGCAACCTCATGTCTATAGCCTATATCCATATCAGGTCGCATATTTGAATTCTAATATTTGACAATTGGCCCATCTTTTTTTGGGATTCTAAATAGCTATCCTTGAGCTTGGTAAACTCAAGTCTATAGCTTATATCCATCTCAAGCAAAAGGCTTAGATGGGTCTGTGCTGCTGTCCATATCTAATGCATTATGCACTTAGAAGTTAATACACGTATTTTTTTATCAGCAATTGAATTTCAAATATGGTTTAAAAATGTTCTTGATAAGTGAAGTGAAGCCACGTAGGAACTCACTGACGCTCTGCTGCACTACGGTAACTTAAAAATATGGAATGTAGCAGTTAAACAAGTACAAAGCAACACAATAAATGGATTATACAAGCAGCAAGAATATCATCTCAATGGAACAATGAAATCTGAGAGAACTACATGGGACAGGAAAAGAAGAGAATGCAGTCAATACGATGCAACACGTGCTATACGTAGTCTGCTGTCACAGACGATATAGGCCAGATAAGGGATATGAACAGAACTTGTAACCTTTGCTGCCAACACTATGGCGAAGGACGATTGCACTCCTGTATTATACTCTGCCCAGTTTTCTTCTATCAAGCAAAATATATCTGGCGGTTTTTTATAGTTTTTCCAAGTTCAAATCTTCCTAATTCCAACTGTTTCTGTATGATGATTTTGTTGCTTTCAACTGTATTTTATCTTGTAATTGCAGAAATTGTGTTTTCTTTGCTGAAAATAGTATGCATAGTTAGGCAACGTTTAATCTCTGAAATTTGTAAATTCATAGAAAAAAATTATAGATCAATGGTATCAAAGCATTTTGATCCTAGAAATGCTTTCAAATTCGTTCTTATATCGTGAAGCAGGTTATGCCTGGAGTTCAAAGATAAAGAGGCTAGAGTCAACATTGAGCAAAAGCCAAAACCAAAGTCGGAGCCCGAGCAACAGCCAAAACAAATCTTGATGAGTAAAGCAATATATATGGTGCTTAGACCAATGTTAAATTTATTGTTATTGGGAATTTATGGCCAATGGTCTGAAACATAATTTATGGGCAAGATCAGGGAAAATTTGCAAATTATCGGGAAACTTATGAAAATATAAAAATAATATTTTTCAATTTTTTTAACATTTAAAGAAATGTTAATATCAAACAAACACATTGTGACATAAATATGAAGATAAAATTGTAATTAAAGATATATAAGATGCCAGTTAATTGGGTTTTTTTGGATGGTTGGGAGAATGATTATCATCCTCTACCTAGGTTCAATTCCCGCAAGTGACATGTTGAGCTCATATCTTCGAGCCTTGTTGTCATACGGCCTTGAGCCCTATGGAATATCTTATCTTTGCCTACGGGTTGGAAGGTGGGGTGTTTTGTTAAAAAAAAGAAGATGTATAAGATGTCAAGTGGTACATCAAACAGTGATATTAAAATATGATATTTATCTTGAGCCATAAGTCTTGGCAAGATAATACAAAATCACAGTAAAACCTAAGTCACCTGACACGGGGATTCGGGACACGTAGGATTCGAGATTCGTGGTGTCGGATTCGGACACGCTGACCCCTAGAACAGGACACGTTAGGATACGTTATATATTATTTTATTAAAATATATATATATATATTAAAAATTAGATATTATCATATTTCTTACACACATTTTAATTA
>APFE030323258.1:14056-51671 GCA_000404065.3 Pinus taeda
TATGAAATCCAATGAGGCCGGAACCACTCTCAAACATCCTGAGTCATTTCATGGTAATGTTAAAAATTTAAGTAAAACCATGAATAGCATATCAATACTAGGGCCTAGACTTGATCATGAAGCTGCCAAAATGCTCTACTCCTTGCTGCAACAACACAAATCACTTGTCAAATGAAAATATTAATGAGCAAACACGCCCTTTTCTTTCCCGCACTGAGCTTAGCGAGTCTTGGAAACTGGACACGTGTCCTAAAATCGCGACACGCCCCTGAAAATCGTGACACGCCCTCGGACACGACGTGTCCTGTGATTTGGACACGAATCCGGACCGAATCGTGTCGAATTCGCCGGATTCGCAGGGGGTTTAGGACGAATCCAGTGACTTAGATTAAAACAAAAACAAATGTATCTCATGAGATTATCGTCATGAGTCGTGAGGTATCTACATACTACAAGGCTAATCATGATGCACTAAGATATCAATGACTCCCTCTACCCCTCTTATGGTGCTTTTCCTCTAGAAGTGGTAGGTGGATGTGTTGAGGATGAGCTTGAAGTAGAAGGCACAATTCTTGGGGAGTGAAAGTTGAAGTAGAATGTCTTATGAGCTTGAGGTAGAAGGTGCAATTCTTGGGGATAAGGTGAAAGCTGAAGTGGAATGTCTTCCTCCTTTTCCCCTAGTTGCCTATCTCTATGGAGGTGGTAGCATTGCTTGTGGCATATTCTCAATGCCCTCCTCCTGCTCCAAATGTGTCTCTCTTGAAAGTGGAACATCCTAGGATAGCTCCTCATCAACATCATGCTCCAACTACTTGGGTACCTTCTCCATGGAAAGCCTCTCAGTCTCCACCCTCCACAAACCCATGGTGTCAAGTGCATCCAATGAAATGGCATAAGTGTCGAGTACTTTGTCTATCCACCTCATCCACAACCTAAGATTGTAATAGCCATAGACCATGTCATTGAGGTGGTGGACATCTAGATTCTAAACTACATGAGGGCCATTTTGTAATCAAAGGATGGGCATACAAAAAAAAAAAATTAAACATTTCTAACCTATTGTGCTTTTTGGAGTGTATTTTTTCAAAGGCACTCCAATTGCGCTTACCCCCTGAAGAGTTGTAAATTTGACTTAGCACCCAAATGGCAAGTTTTTGCAACTATGGGGCTCTCTTACCATAGTTTCCCCACCAAACATCTACAACAAATAAACAGAAAGGAAAAACAACGAATTATATTTCCATTAACAAATAGATATAAAGGAAATATTGAAATTTGAAAGTTTGAAACAAATTGTGTAGCTTACCTATCATCCTAATGGTCCTACTTGGACAGCCATATCATACCCAAATGTCCTAGCACTTATATATGTCAATTTGTATGGAGATATCCAAGCTTTCAGCAGGGGACAACACCATCCTCTAAACACGTTGGAGAAATCCATCCATAACCTCAGCATCAAACCTAATCCACATGGATAAGAGTATGCAGGGTTGAGGCAGAGTCCTGCTACATGAATTGGATGATGAAAGTATTGTTTCATCACTCATCAATCACACTCCATATCTTGGCTCGTCTAGTGAATCCATCTTCCTCCTTGTCCTAATAGCACTGATAGATAGCTTCCTTGGCCTATCCATGGCCTCATACAAGTAGCCCATTGCAGGCTTCTCACTATCAACCAAGTGAAGAACCTTTATAAAAGGTTCACCAATAGCACACAACTCCTACACTTCCATCCAAAAACTCGGATTATGTCTCACAAGTTTGGTTATGGCTTGTCCATCCAATTTAGTGCGATAAACATTCCACTCATCTGAAAGAAACAATCTTTACAATTCCAACATAAAAATGTGGTGAGACTAAAGAGAAATGAAACTAGTGGAAAAATAGATGATGGCGGTGTTAGAGTCCTATAGTGATAGGATTCATAATTTTGAATTGGCTAAGGTTAAGCCTTGTAATATTGTACATACCTTTGCTTTCTGCAAATGTTTTCCATATTAAAAGTTTAAAAAATGTAAAGAGTGTATGTCCTAAAAGAAATATCAAAGGACAAAAAGAATAAGAAAATATCAAAAAATGAAAATATATGAACCCCAAAAACAAAAACAGATCATGAAAGTGTTCAAGTCTAAATGCCACTACTATTTTACTGTTTTACTGTCTTGAATAATGGTTGTGTGCAGCTTCTCATACATGCCACAACCCATGGTAGTCAAACTGCTTAATCTTGACTATTCATGCTTTGAATTTTGTGTTTATAGTTAGAGAATAAAATCTGACCAAACAGTTTCATCTTGGCAAATCATTAGATAGGTAGAGAAAATAAAAAGAGCTTGTCAGTTTAATCTAAGCCCTTGGATGATGTAAGATTAGAATTAGATGGTTTACTTTTCAAAAGAAAAATGAATGATAAGGGTCTACTAGCCTAAATGCACCCAATTAAAATGAAGAAAAAATGTTAGGGTAAGTAATGGGTAAGTAGAAGAAAGGTTGCTTAAGTATAAAGTGGATTGGATAAAAGCACATTTATCATGCTTAATTATATGTTTCAATGTGCATGAGTAGTTAAGAAAGCAAAAACAATGGTTTACAACTTGATTTAATTAACTCCCCCTTATTCATTTCATCCCTTTATTTACTAATTTCCCCATCCACAAATAAGTTCTAGTACTAAAAATCCTTCAAGTTATAAAGGCTTAGAGTATTTCTCTGACTTTTGGTTGGACCGGACCCTTGACTTAATGACTTATGGACATCAAGTGTTAGAATTCCCTTCATAAAATTCATTTCCCTTATTTCCCTAATAAAACCCCTTTTCCTAAGGTTAAACTCCATTTGCCTATGAAAAGTAAACAACCCCAAGTTAAAATTCCATTTCATTCAAAAAACCCACAAAAAGATTTTATCCTAAGAATAAAGTGTATGTGAATAAAATGCACAAATGTTACATTATGCTCAGTGGTATGTTCACTCCGCTCATTTCATTTCATATTAATTTTTAACATAATACTATAGTTCCCAATATACCTTTTCCCGTATATAATTAAATCCCCTATATAATACCCCAACCCTTAGTTTAGTTATAAACTATGCTTTTACCCCATATTCCCGACAAAACCCACTTAATTCACCACTTCGCGGTAAGGCTGAAATAATCCCATCATTAAGCCTCGCCTGAACATTTAATCCCAGGATTAACTCCTAATTAATCCCAAACGCCTAAGATTAAAGACCTAGGCCCCCCGAAACCTCTACCCATTTAATCCGAGCACATCCGTCGCCTGACTGCCGTCTGCTCATCAGTGCCCACATCCGACGATCCATAGCCATATCGGGTTCACCCGATGACCGACCTTTACCCGTCCAATAAAGTGGTTTTTCCCGACCCCCTATCTACTATGTGTCAAGCGCCGGCATAGATCGAGTGACCCCTCCAAAATACCACTCCCTCCATGAAAGTGGTGCGATGGCTTGGGAAACCGCCTCCCCACTCAACCCGAAAAACCACCTACTGTTCATTTGTAATTACCCGCCAAAAAGTGACCATTGCTCAATAAAATGGCCGAGAAGCCCTATTTCACCTTTTTCACTCATTTTCTTTGTAAACCTCTGCAAACCATTGCGACACCTGCAAACGTTGAATTCACCAATTGACCTCAAATTCCATTCCTGAAGAAGTAGCAGAGACCCTAAGCAAGCTCTCAAACCGTACCAAAGCCATACAAACTTCTGCAGTTGCCGAGAACACCGAATTTAAAGTCAATTCACCCAAATTCCAGGTATTTGAAGACAAATTACCAGACAACCTTTTCAATTTGAAAACATTCAGTCTTTAAAGTGTTTTAATTAAGTAAAATTAATTGAAATTACTTAAAAAATTAAATTGTGTGCCCAAACCCTTCTAAAAGCTTCACAATTTCCTTCAAAACCTTTGAATAAACTTGTATTGCCAAATTCAAATCCACAAGAACTAAATTATGGCTGCCCTCATCACCATAGATGTCAGACCTATCACAACTCCCCATTTGGACCTTGACCACCTCCCCTTGGTGGATAGGGATTTTCAAATCAAAGACACAAGTGCATATGAAGTCCTACTCAAAATTAATTATTTGAGTAAAGACAGATATCTGAACCATTCTGATGACATTGGCCTTTGGGACTCCAATTTGCCAAAATACCAGTTTCCACAAGTACATATTTTTCCTGAGATTGTCCATATGTGCCATTCCTGTTACATTCCCAGCCAAAGAGCTATAATGCCCCCAGACCAAAAAGTCTTGTTCACAATTACAGCTGAGTCAATCAATGAAATGTTGCAAGTCCAACCAGGTCCAAACTTGACCCCACTCTCTATTGAGGATTTGTTAGACCAGTACACCAAATTGAGTCCATCAAAACTAGCCCAAATATTCCAGACTTTCATTGTAGAAGAGCAACACATTCCTAAAGATGCCCCTCCATATGTTTCTGCCATTTTCTCTGAAAGGGGCAAGCAAATGATAACCATGATATCATGTATTCTGGGTTGTACCATTGATGAATTTGTTGATGAGCTCATCCTGGCCTTCATGTCCATTTTCACCCCAGGAAAGCCCCCTGCTACTTTGTACAATTATGCCCAGTTCATAACTGAGAGGATGCATGAACAGTTTACCAGAATGCACAATGAAAGAGTATTCAAGTACTCAACTGTGTTATACCACATCTTTTTGTATTATCAATCAGACAGATTTCCCTTCACCATCCAAAAGTTGGATATTGAAGGCCAACCCAGGTCTATTATATTTTGGACAACATTGTTCCATAGATATTCATCACCATACACCTGTACAGACTTCATTGACTCTTTTGTCCATCCAGCCATGACTATGCTGATAGGAAGTCCTCCACCCAGAATAAGCCAAGAAATCAAAAGAGTCCTCCAATTGTCCAAGCAAAGTAAAGTGGGAGATTGGTACCTTTACCAAAATCACACTGAAATAAGAATCTATGGTTGCCAGCTTGCCCCATACAAACTGTCCAGATACCTCCCCATGAGGTTATTTGCTCTAGAGTATTATAGGCAGATAATGAACTCTGATGAAGTCAACTTTGTCTCAGCCAAGAAAAGAACTCAGTTCAAAATAAAAAATCAGTTAGGCCCTTTCATTTGCAATTCTAGAGAAGCGGGGCAGGAAGCATATCAAATTCTGCAACAAATGAAGTTTTAGAACAGTTTCATATGGAGGTATGACCCTCAAGGGTTTATGACCAAACTAAGACAAAAGGTCAAATTGGGCCCTTACATTCATCACCCCATACCAGAAATAGAGAGATATGTCAATCAATCTGAGTGGTTGGAAAACACTCTCATAGACAAGGATAGTACAAAGGTAGATGTTGAAAATACCTTGTTTGATCTAGAGAGACAGCTTCATGAAAGCTCATTCCTACAAGTACCAGAGCACGAAGGAACCATGAGTATCCCGACTATTTTGCAGACTCCTCAAGATGAGGAAAAGAATCCCAAAAGGAGCAGAGAGGGAGCCTCCAATTCCAGCATGGACACATCCAATGTACAGTATGAAGCCAGCCAGAGTAAAAGGCCAATACTCAATCCTGTTTCGAAACAGGAAGACACAGAAGGCTCAATGGAAATAACTAATACTGAGTTAGACATGAGCAAGGGCACAGCTCCATCTAGAGAAACACAGGAACCATCTACATCACAGACTCAAATGTTAGAAAGGCAACTCAGTGTAGAAGTCTCCTCATTTAGTAGGCTTGCTAATAAAGATAAGGACATTAAGGACAGGTTCAAAGAAATCTAAATGAGAAATGAGAAACTGAAGGCACAGTATTATGCACAGTATCTCAAGCTTACACCTACCAATCAAACTAGGTTGATGTCAGCTTTTGACATCAAGGAAGGAAAAATGCAATGTCCTTCATAAAGCCAACTGTACAACAACCAAGAACATCAGCAGATTTCAAGAAGATTGATTTTGAGGTATTGGCAAGGGATATTCATCCCATTGACCAAATTGAATTTCACAAACAGGCTGAAGAAATGATTTACTGCACCCTTACAGGAAAAGCCATAGCTGCCCATCAGTTGCAGAATTCATTGAACAACATTTCAGCCCAATATCAATTGGAAAAGGCTTCCTCACAGGCCAAAGACACCAGAATCAAGTCTTTGGAAGACTTAGTGATTGAATTGGGACATTATCCCAAAGACATCAAAGCTACTGAACAACTGATCAAGAAAAAGAATGATGACATTGCAACACTCAAGAAGCAATTGAAGATACCTCAACTGCAACATCCCCAGACACAGGAAGTCTTGGAAAACCAAACTAGGCATGAAGAGTTGATGGACTTAGTCCTCAAACTAAATGATCAGTTAAGGGAGACAAAGAAGGAATTGGACAGCCTGATCCAATTAAAGCAAACTGATTTTGGCACTAGCTCGGTGAATGTCATCCCAGCAGTCACCACCACTGTTCCTTCCACATTGGTAGCCTCATTGGCTCCCACATCTCCAATGGCCATAGCACAACCAATTTCCACAGAATCTACATCAGCAGTAGGTACATCAGGTGAAGAAGCAGCAAAGTTGGTTAAAGCTATGGAAGAAATGTCCATACAGGCAACAGAGATGAATAAACTCAAAGAAAAGGTGACAAGCTTGGAAACTGATTACAAGCTTGCCAAAATCAAGCACAAAGAAGAAGTGCAAGAAGATGCCACGATGAGTGAGAGATTGAAAGCCATGGAAAATGATCTAACACTAAAAGAACCCCTTGGGCAAGCTAAGGAACTACTATGGGCCAATATCATTGACTCTGTCAATGATATTTGGCCATCTATTCAGGTGATTTTTGAGCAAGTAGAGTTGATAAAGATGGCTACAGAGGCCATCCAAAGAGTAAAAGAAGAATTGGGAGAAATGCCAAAAGAGGTAGCCAAAATTATTCACTTCCTTAACAGCTAGAATAATTATGAGTTTCGGGAATTGGAAATAGAGGATAAAATAGAAACAATTTTGGAGGTTAGAAAGGTCCTCTCCAAGAGGAACTTAATGCAAAACTTAGAGGATAAGTGTCAGAATATGCAGATAGCCATCGACAGATTTATGGCTAAGTTCCAAATTTCGAGAGAAAAGGGATTACCCAGTCCCTTAGTCATTAATGACAAGCTCATGACACAGGAGGATTACAACAAGAAAATCAGAGAACTAGCAACAGATCAGGTCAATACATCATCAATGAAGGCATTGCCAATAGGAAAAGTACTCTACCAGACATCTGAAAATTTGTTTTACCTCCAGCATGAGGTAAAACACTTGTTTATCAATAAGCCTACTTTTGCCAAATACACCGAGGCAGATGAAATATATAGGAGGATGCTAAAAATCCAATTACCTAATGTTGAAGCATGGGAGAAATTAACTGATTTACTGTAGAAATATGCAATAAAAAGGTTAATGTACAATAAAAGGAAAACAACATGGTAAAAGGACGAAGACAGATCAGCAGGGTCAAAGTGTATTAAAGTCAACGTGTATCAGATGAAAGCCAAAAGTAAATGAAGCTTCCAACATGAAAAATCAAACAACAAAGCAGCCTAAAGGGCTAAAAATCAAACCATAAAAGCCAGCAGTACCAAAATAAAAGGGACAGCATGAAGCAATTCAATAGCTGTCTCTATCTTTTTACAAGAAGATATTTTTATTCCCTAGATTAAATCTTAAATTAGTTTGAGACATTTTGTAATAAACTTTTGTATAAATACTTCACAATTCAAAGTATGCAGGGTGGATTCTATTAGACATTTCTATAGACTTTTTGATTAGAAGACCCAGAAGGTTATCGTATCATTTGTTGAGCCAGCAAGCTAGATTGATGAATAAAGATCAGACATTTCAAAAGATTCATGTGTTAAGCGAATTTCAGACAGGTATTCTCATGTGTTGTTGTCATTTTTCTCAAGTTATTCATAATCTTTAATGTTTTTCTCAATCTAAATGTTATAACTGGAATAATATTTCAGAACTTGTTTAATTACACTCTGTCTTAATAGTTATGCATTTGAATGTTTTCTTCTGATATTTAAATTAAAGAATTCTTAATAGCTCTTTGGTTTAGATTGATTTCCTGAATATCCATGTTAAAGGATTCTTAATTTCCCTTTGATTTTGATTACCCCTTCATTCCTCATTCATTATCCAGGTCTGAGAACCGTTAACTACTCTCTCACCCCAAGTGAAACCCTTTCACCCCTCTGTCTCAAAGATCTGAAAAACACTCTGCTATCTTGCACTTGGAACATCCCCTTTAGTGAGTTAATCCAGTTTTGCTTCCTTGTTAATTGACTCCATAGCCCAATAGTCTAAAAGACATCAATTTATCCATCTGCCTAAGCAGATCCCACCACCCAATCTCAAACACAAATCAAACACCCCTTGAACAATCATAGCTAGCCTAAAACATCTTAACTAAAACAAAGTTAAATCTTAAAGAGAGAGGCCTCTCTGAGCATCAGGAAGGCTAGAACCTGATCTCCAAAAGTAGATAGTGGTTACCTTTGGTTATTCCTTCTTATTACTTCAAAGGAATTATCAGAGTGATAACATTTCTAAAAGTGGATAGTGGTTACCTTCGGTTATTCCTTCTTATTACTTCAAAGGAATTATCAGAGTGATAACATTTCTAAAAGTGGATAGTGGTTACCTTTGGTTATTCCTTCTTATTACTTCAAAGGAATTGTCAGAGTGATAACATTTCTCAATCTAAATGTTATAACTAGAATAATATTTCAAAACTTGTTTAATTACACTTTGTCTTAACAGTTATGCATTTGAATGTTTTTTTTTTTTTTTTTTTTTGATATTTAAATTAAAGAATTCTTAATTTCTCTTTGGTTTAGATTGATTTCATGAATATCCAAGTTAAAGGATTCTTAATTGCCCTTTGATTTTGATTACCCCTTCATTCCTCATTCATTATCCAAGTCTGAGAACCCTTAACTGCTCTCTCACCCTAAGTGAAACCCTTTCACCCCTCTATCTCAAAAATCTAAAAAACACTCTGCTATCTTGCCCTTGGAACATCCCTTTATTGAGTTAATCCAATTTTGCTTCCTTATTAGTTGACTCCATAGCCCAATGGTCTAAAAGACATCAATTTATCCATCTGTCTAAGCAGATCCCACCACCCAATCTCAAACACAAATCAAACACCCCTTGAACAATCATAGCTAGCTTAAAACATCTTAACTAAAACAAAGTTAAATTTTAAAGAGAGAACCCTCTTTGAGCATCAGGAAGGCTAGGTCTTGATCTCCAAAGTGGTTTGTAGTTACCTCGGTGATTTCTTTCTTTAACCTTGAGAAAATACTGAGTGGTAACAGGCGGGATGGACCAAGTTCTTATTTCCTATGAACCATCTAATGAGCATAAGAACATATGTATGATTATATATGTGTGGGAGGGGGGGTAACACTCCAAGCCAAATCAACAGTTTCCTTAATTCAAGGATTTTTGCCCATGTCTTTTCTCATCAAACCAATCAATGACTAGCATAATGAGTCCAATATAAGGTTCAATACCTATCTATGAGCAACTTCCCAATAGCAATACAATTTGTAGCATTGTTCGTAATGACTTAGAAAACATATCACAAACCTATCTCATTAATGAAGCTATCTAACAAGTCATATGGTAATTGTGCATCTTTAACATATGCAGATGGATCAACAAACTTGATAAACTTTGTCCCTGTCACCCACCAAAATGTGGGTAACCCCATGGGAGAAAATTTTTCTCCTTCTTTAGACAGCTAGCTAGCTAGCAGCCCTACTTTGCTCAGTACATGACATTGTGCTAGGATTCTCCACCATTTGCAACGATCAAACACTTCTCAACCATCTGGCATTCCTCTTGAAGGAAGGTGGATCATCCTTTGATAGGTACTTTAATCATCTTGCAATCATGTGCTTTGACTTAATGTTTCGAGCATTATAATATGAATAAAGTGGTGATATGGATGATTGACAGACCTTGACTGTAAACTTGTTCTTTCACTTCACTATGGGGAGTAGTTTTTAGCCCTAGTCCAGTGGGACCTCGTTTGAGGCCTTAGGGTTATAGGAAGGGCACTACTTGGAAAACTTTGATTGAAGTAGCATGTCATGATATTCCATACCACTTTCCATCATTCCCTAAATCTCATCTCCATTCTCCAGGCATGTGATCATTGGTTCATTGGGATTGGCACTCTTTTATCCTCATCCTTGAGTATAGGCCGAAATTTTTTACCTAGAGGTTGATGTATCTAAAAGGATGTTAAAAGCAACAAATGGCCACAATGAAATGAAAAAGATGCCCAAGACAATAATTAGCGCATGGGGAAAAGCCTAGCATGAGCTCTACCCCCCTCATTAACTGTCACCCAATTCCTTAAGCACTTGATGCTCTGTCTCATAATAAAGGAACTCTTGCATGTCCCAACCTTGTTGAGCGATAAGTTGTGTCACCATTGGAGGGTAAATAAAGGCTAAACCATTAAAAGGAATATTGGGCTCCTAAGCTATACTCACAATCAAAGCATTATCAAAAAGAAGTAAAAGGTGCATCAAAGGGGTGAAAAAAGTAGGTTGAGAAAAGGGGCAACTCATGCCTCCACAATTGCTTTCTCCTTACATCTATACACTGAAGATGTTGAACCCCCATCAGCTAGTTCCATGGTCGTGTCACCTTGCCCTAAAGTCCTTCCCCTCCATTGCCACCATTATCACAAGCACCTATTGATTGAATAGTTGACCTAGGATCTATCACTTCCCCTTAGGGGCTAGAAACACCTAATACAATTGACCATCTAGCCATCCCTAACACAAGTAGGGAACACTTTTACAGGAATTGATCTAGTTAGATATTTGAAGGTGATCTCAAGTTGAAGTGTAATTATGTCCCTAACATTAAGTATGGTTCACTATGATGCATCTATGATCATTGTAATTTGTCCCTAATGATTGGTGATTTTCACTTGATCTTGAGATGTCTTTTCCAAGTGTTTCTTCACGCAATAGCAGAGGCACTTGAGGGCACCTTACATCACTCCACTGCCCAAGTCGTTTTGCATCTTTCAAAGAGCCGTGATGACCTTGCAAATGCAGTGTTGCCGCTCTAGAGCAAAGCATTGGGTACTTTAACGATTCCACAAGATGGTTGACACCCCAAAGCACCCTCAGATGCTGAAACATTGGGATCCTCTTGCTTGTTGTTGGATTTACTTGATGTTGTACCCAATAGACCCGGGATGCCCCCGGGCTAGCCTTGACACTATTTGATGGGTGTTGCTTGTTCCAAATTCCATATCACAATGGTCATCCCCAAGACGACAAAGGAGGACTTGTGCTCAGTCTTCCAACCCCAACGTTGGAAAAAGAAGGTGCCATGTCACCCATCTACAACTTGAGAGGGTAATAGAGGGCACCTGGAGCATAGTTTTGGGACATGGAGGCACTTCTTGAGGCTTCTCCTTATGATTTATAGTTGATTATGGTGGTGGAGCATCGCCTTAGCCAATTCCACACTTTATTGTGGCATTTATTGCTAAAAAAGGAGATGAGGTCATCCTTGTAGAGGAAATTAACCCAGGCGTATGGGCATTTATGGCATTATTTTATTGGTTTGAGCCATGAGGTTGGCTTTTAACCTCTTGTTTTGTCAAACACTCAAGAATAAGCTTGTATTAGGACTTGTAAGCCTAATTATCTTGTAAAAGTAAAGAGATGGACCTCATATAAGCAAAGGATCCCTCCACTTCATTTTATCATCATCACACATGTGAATTCAACCTCCTTAGAGAGAGTGTGAATTGCCTTTGTCTAACTCACTACTTGGTACAATGTGATTTTTATGGAGAATATTTATATTGGAGATTGAATTTTGCATTGGAGACACCTTTTTGGGACTGAAAGAAGAGTTTCTTGGTGGAATTTGTAAGTTTATTGCTGATTTTTCTATATTTTGCATGTGAATGAATTTATGCTAGGGTTTCTAAAATGTTTCATGTCTAAATGCATATTGTTTATTGGAAATCTTAGTGAAATTTGTGTGTCAAAGTTATTCTTCCTCGAAACCGATCAAAGAACTCTTGGGGTGCATCCTCTATACTTAATTTCTTCCCTCACAAAAAAGGTAGCTAGGGTTTTACAAAAGAAAAATATCCCCCCCCCCCTTATTCCAATCAAATTTTCATCTTCCTTTAAAATTTGCCCTAAAACTCCATTAGCCCTTGTAGGATTAGGCACTGGCCAAGGTTGTGTCGATCAAAATCCATCAAAACTTGAATACTTTCCTTTTCTTTACCTCTCCTAGGCTTTGTAAGGCAAGTTCCTAAGGTTTCCTAGGGCCAAATTGTCATAAATGTTCAGTTTCAATGGATTGTTGTGGACGAAAGTCCAAGGTTTAGCCTCTTGAACACTCCAATCGCAAAATCTAGCATTGACAATGGTTAAACTTCCCTATTTAGGGTTGGTGTCATATTTTCTTAGCTCCTTTGTGCCATTAAAACCCTAGTCCCTAGCGAAGCTTCAACTTGAATCCCATCTTAGGGTTCCTCTAGATCTTTGTTGACTTAATTTACTGAGGGAATCTTTTCTTTGACTGCTACATGTCCAGATATTCCTTATCATTGCCTATCAATTAACCCTAACTTGTAGTAGTCCTTAGTTAGTCTAGGTTAGAATACTTGCTCGTTCATAAAGAAAATTCAAGTCTATTTTGGCTTTAAAGTATCTTTCCCTAGGTCATTTATATCACCTTGAGCCTCCTAACCAAAATTCCCATATAGGTGAATACAAGGAAGCCTCCCTTGTGGTGAAATTCCATTAAACAGCAAGAGGAAGGTTGTTGAGGTGACAAGGGCAACCCTTCCTCATTGTTGCCATAAGGTATGGACCTTGCCTGGTGAGTCACCTCACAAGGCCTGCTAGATTTTGTGGCAACATTCCCCTTACAACAATTAACCAAGAAATTGAAAGTGGACCTGCCCTTCCCATATGTCCAAACATCCGACATAATAATGCATCTTGTACTCTCCCGTGTTTCCACAAGCTAACCCAATCTCTTTGTGCAATCAACCTTTTCCCCTTGAAGGAGAGGCCCACTCAAGTCATTATAGGAAGGGTCCTTGTACCTCAGACCAAAAATAGTAGTGGCTTCAAAGATGGAATGATAGAATGGGTTGTTCTTGGTAATGTTGATCACTCCACAAAAAACATTTTGCCACAATCTTGTCAGCCTCCTCCTTCTCTTTTGTTTTCACTTTCAACCAAATAGAAGGTTATCCCCTAAGCATTGACCTCAACACAAAGAAAGGTGAGGACACTCAAAGGTTGGGTATTGTGGAACATCATATGGTAGACCACACTCCCACATTGGGTCCAAATATTTTAGCATTTTGAAACGTGTAAAAGCATTGATTAAATTTGTAAACTTATCGGAAAAAACAAATGGGGGAAATTTCAAATCCAAATCCATAAAAAACTTCAAGAATGCTACAATTAAAATATGACAGATATATAAGTGTTGAATCCCCAATTAAAAAAGAGCAAGAAGAGATATGTAATAGACATTGCAAACCATATACTAAATCTTGAAAAAAAAATAGAAAATGATGGCATATATTTTTTGACATGCCGAGGAATATGCATATGGTAGATTGGAGTAAATGCTCAGTCCACAAATGCTTAGTTGATGAAAATGAAAACTATAGATTCCATCTTGTTTGCTTGATGGAAAATGATCACAATATCCTAAGAGTTGAATCTCCTTTAGCAACTTTTATAAAATAAGATTTTAAAACCAAAAATCAAGACTTAAAAGCAGGCGATAATTTTGATTGTTTGGAAATCACTATAAATTCAAATTATCTCAATAATTTTCAAGTGAAATTATCACAATTTATTATACCAACATTATGATTGAGTTGGGGTTCGGCTAGAATATTGTGATAATTCCAAATTATATTATCACGATAAATGTAACACATGCCCGAACGTATTAAACTCACTTGAATGAATTGGAATGTAATTGTCAAGTGATTACAAAACAATTCAATAAATGGTTTATCCAAGAAGCAAGAAGATCTTTTCTAAATATGTTGTCACAAAGGTCATGGATTAGAAAAATGATCACAATGCAAGGGCATCAAATTTGCGCCCTCCCATTGACTCTAAACGCATCGAAGTTGTGGAGGAAGGAGGACCAAGCCACCAATGAATCCTAAGCCATCCAATCATCAACTCATGTAATCATTGTTATTCACCTGCGCATCGTTCAAAACATCAGGTCTGTCGTCCTATGTCCTTGTGCAATTCCTTCTTGGCCCTTGCATTTTCCCTTTGTCTTCCAATAGCATGCACTTTCATTTGTTCAATGCATTAATGTGTGGTGGTAACCAAGGCCAGAGCCCATGTGACATTGGCAACAGTTTAAAGATGGTTGTGCGGCGTGCCAATTTCCATTGTGGCCTTTAATTTTTGTTCGGTGGTAAAGCTTGAGAAGGCACACTTGCAATTATTTCAAAGTCCAGGAGTTTTAAGTTGATTAAAGATAGCTTTAGTTAAAGTTTAAGAAATACTAGGGATTTTATTATGCTGATAGGTGTGTCTATTTTGGAATAGGGCTTCCACAGTTTTTATTTAATTGTCAATAATTATTAGGTGGATGGTAGGGATTTAACCTCCGAAGTATACTCTTTGTTGACGACATGGTCCTCCTCTACTCATCTCCAAAAGGATTACAGAGGAAGTTGGATGCCTTAGCTCTATTTTGCGATCTTCGACAATTAACAGTCAACCTGGCTAAAACCAAGATTATGATTTCAATGGGATGAAGAAAACTTCGGACCTTCACTTCCTATTCAGAAGGGAGGAGGTTGAGATCACCAACACGCATATGTACTCGAGGGTGCAATTCTTAGGTCCCCGCTTCAATTTGTGACCAGTACTTTAGCCTTGGATCAACAAAGGATATGGATCCTTAGCCCTTCTCAAGAGTCAGTGCTTTTGATATCACTTCCAGGACATCTTATCCAAGATGAGCCTCATGGACACCTTGATCTGTCCCACTATTCTATATGGCCTAGAGATTTGGGGACCATCTTTACTTGAGTCAGATTGGGCTTCAGTTGAGAGAGTACAGATTCTACTTCTCCGCCACATCATTAGATGCAAAGAGACAGTACCTCAGCACATCATCCTTGCAGAGTTTGGAGCTCAGCCCTTTCGGCTTGAGACAATCTTCAGTTTGGTCTCATTCTTGCATCGTGTCTGAGGATTTGCAAACTCAATAAAGAGTAGGGATTGTTACCCTTACTTGGCATATTGCTCTTCTGAGACTATTGCCCATTCTACTCCCTCGAGTCGGGCTAGATGTTGGTTTATAGAAGTTTTAGATCTCTTAGAGTCAATGGGCATTCAGTTGGATCGTCTCCCTCCTTTCCAATATTCCTTGGACAATCCTGGTTACCTTCTACCTACTAGAAAGGAGTTGAACAAGATCATCAGGGAGGATATCTACAGGCAGTTCATCTAGGTCACCTGGGTCAATCCTCCGAGAGGGTTGCACCAAAGATGGCCTTCTACAGTGAGCACTTTTTGGAGTTGAGAGACGAGCTCATTATTTGACCCCATAATAGGTTTCACCACTAGATGCATACTCTTCGAATTCCTCTAGGCCAATTCAGAGTAGGTTATCATAGAATTCGGGTAGAGATAGACCACCAAATTGATAGACCAAACAAAATCTACCAGGTATGCCTTTTATAGCAAGTAGAGACCGAGTTGCACTTCATTTTTGGATGCCCTATCTACTACGAGCATTGAGATCAGAGAAAGGTTCCACTGCTTGTTCAGAGACTCTCAGACCCTCACATACTTTTTTAGGTATCCCTGTTGTCGCACAAAGTGTCCAGGCACCACGACAACGCTTAGAGTAAGGGCTATCACTCTAATCCTTACTCACTCTGTTTAGACTCTCTCCTAGACAAGTCAAGGGGGGTAGTCTCTAGGGTTAATGAATGAGGGTAGCCTCTGGAACACAGGCTCTGGGAGACTTAAGGATGAACAACTTGTAGAATATAGAACAATTCCTGGTTAACCAAGATGGATAGATCAAACAATTAAGACAAATACAACCTCAAGATAGAAATGATTTTAGACCAGTGCCTTAATATTCAGTTAAGCATAAACTAAATGAAAACAAGTTATCCAGAGCAATTTATAAATGCGATGAAAGTGACGATCATGAACGATTAAATGTAAATGCTCAAAACTTTATCGTGCAAGATTTTCTAGCAATTAAATACCATGAAGAGCTATGAAATTTAACTGTTAAGCAATGATTTTAGATTTAAAATGATTTTCTTCAATAACCCAAATCTAGAATTTATCTTTCTCCTATAGTCAATCTTTAGAGATGATTTAAAAACTTATTAAACGTGCTTATAGAGAAATCAATACCACAAAATTTTACACTTAACACAAAAAGACACCAAGGAACTTTAGATTAGACTTTAGTTATCCCTTAGGTAAATTTTTAATGTGCTAAGCTTATGAAGCAAATTTAATGTGGCAAATGTTTAATTAATTTTTTTTTTTTAATGTGACCAAAGATAAAAATCAAATGAACTCAATTAGATTTAAATTTTTAATGGGTCGTAGGCCACATAAAAATTTAATTTTTTAAATGTGAAAGTGTAAATTCACCTTTCGATTTAATTCCTTAGTAATCTAAGAGTCACAAAAATGAAAATTTTTAATTCTTTTAGTTTCTTTTTTAGTTTTTTAAATGTTTTTTTAAACAAAAATCAAAATAACAAAAATAAAAATCAAAACACAAATCTAAGTCCTAGGTAAAAAAAAATATATGTAAAACAAAAAAATCAAATCAAATCAAAATACAACAACAACAACAACAACAAAATAAAATTGAATTGACATAAAGTCTAACCTAAACTAACATAAACCAGAGAAATCAAAATTTAAGCCTAACCCTAATGCATAAACATAAAACAAATGAAACAAAAAAAGGGTCGAATTTGTTTGAGTGTGTGCATGTGTGGGGGAGAGGGCGGCAAGAGGAGCTCAACAGAGGAGCTACGATGATGAGGGTTGCAGCGGGCAGGGAGCAGCGAGGACAGATGATGAAGGTAAAGGAGATGCGAAAGAGCAGGAAGCTCAACGGTGGCAGGAGCTCGACGGAACAGATGAGGGAGCTGAGAGAGGGAGTCGTGGGTTGAGAAGAATGGTAAGATGGTGCGAGGAGAAGGAGGCTCGAGCGAGAGGGATGCATTTCAGCAACAAGTCGACGAGGAGAGGGGTTTCGAATGACTACGAATGAGAACACTAGGATTTCGAGCGAAGGGAGCTATAGGTCGATGGAGGAAAGAGGGTCGTGGAGAGGGAGAGATGAGGGTTTTAAGGTCGCGACAAGGAAACGAACAGCTACGCAGGGCTTCATAGGTCAGGCAGCAAGCATATGGCAGTGAGGGAGGAATTGCACCAAAAACAATTTAAAAAAAAAAAAAAACTAGGCAGCAAAAATGAATTTCGAAATTTTTCCAAAGAAAGAAAAATGCAACCAAAAGCTGGTAGCTCAAACCCTTAAAAAAAAATCAGAAATTTGTGATTAAAGTGGTATTATTCTGCTTTAGATTTATCCTTGAAACCCTTATAAAATCTCTAGATTAAAAATTTTAAAACCCTCAAACTGTAAAATTTTAAAAAAATGTCCCCACAAAATGATATTGAGGCCAAATGTTACCCTCCAGGGCCTAGATCTGGCTGCAAACAAGAATTCTCCTTCAGATCTGTAGCTGCAAAAAAGAAAAACAAGACACCCAAAACGATATATACAATGATAAAAAGAAAACCCATAAACCCAGTTAAATAATTACAATAATTACAACTTGAAGGCTCTAAGTAGCCAGATCTATCATTATGCCACACAAAAAATAAAAAGAAATAAAGGAGGTGCTAACTCGAAACCCTCATGCATCAATAAAACAAAAATCTTATGATAAGCCCATGGCTAATTTAGTTGGGCTCTTCAGGAAACACAGATCGGGAGTTGGCTGGTCCAACTAAAAACTTTTCCTAACGCCCAATGATCTAAATCAAGATTTCCCTACAAAACCCGATCTAGCCATTAAAAATAGAGCGAGAAAATAATAATAAAACTTAGACAAATAGAGATACCTACTATCACGTTCAAAATTTAAATCATTATTCAAATCTCAACGACTAAGCAAGATACCTATACTCAAATCACTCTTCAGATGCTATCATCAATGATTTTAGAAAAAATATGCATGAAATAAGACATCTTACAGTATTCCCATGAAGAGTAACACCATCAGAATTTAACCCCAAAGTCGTTCTTTATTATCCAGAAAAAGATTACACCAAAGCTTCTTGCTAAACACACGACTCAAAGATCGGATGGATCGACTGACAAATGAACTCCTATTTAAAGATAAATCCTCCAACGGCTAGTTTGAGTGATCATCGTCAAAGTAATCTCGACCGTTGATAAAGGTCAAAATTTCTTTTAATCTCATCCATCGAAATATTTAAATTTTGAGGAAATTTGAAATTTTCATTTAAATGCATTTTAATTAACTCAAAAATTAAATTTTTGAGTTAATTTCCCAAAAAAATTGACTTTGACTTAACCCTAGGGATCAAAGGTTTAAAATTTATCAAAATAATTATTTTACCTTAGTCTCTGGACCTCTTAAAATTTAATTTTTAGGACCAACGAATTTTTTCTTTGGAGAATTTAAATTTACCTAGGACCTAGAATTAATTAAATTTCTGGCTTAGGATTTTAAATAATTTTGGGCCAGAAAATTTAATTAATTAACCTATGAGGGGATAAATTATTTTTCCAATCCTCAAGACACTTTACATCATGATTTTCATATTTTTTACATCATAAGGGGAAAAACTCATTTGTAATAGACCCTCACAGATTACCCATTTCTGCGACACAAGTATAATCCAACAAACCAAGTAATTTGTAATAAAATAATCTAACCAAATAATTATGATTATTCCCAAATTACTTTTACATAGACTCGATCTAGAACACTAGGACTCGCCTAAGATCCTAGCGACAAAATCCATTCCAGCTTTGGGGCAAGACTAGAGGGAAAAACTCTGCCGATTATTCGAAAATGAATTGGTGAGACGAAAAACCTCCTAGAATGGAGATCATCACTAGAAAGGAAGGTTTACCCAGGTCGTTACATACATGACACCGGTCTTCTAAGATTATTTACATTATACACATGCAAAATGGGTTTACATAACATCTTGGAAATCAGGCTAATGATGATAGCTAGAAGGCACGAACACATCGATCAGGCGCTATCCCTTTTGTGAAAAAAGGGGGTGTACTGCTATGGGTCATTGACACATAGTGGTCAACAATCCCGATCAGAGATGTTTGGCCGTGTATATGCAGGAGTTTCTCAGGTCCCGAGTGCATATTCATCAGCCTCCCATCAAACCAGACCCCACATAGAGGATCACGACATTTTTCAGGGTACTACCTTCAGACAGGGGCACAAAGAGAACGATTGATATAGTTTCATATCCATACTCTAGATTAGTGAGGATCCGTGGGACCTCATCCCGCCACACGAGATCTCAGCAAAAAAACCGTCTCAGATCTGTCCCTGGGAGACGGACTAGGTCCTCCTGACCTCAGCAGTGCGCGAACTCCCTCAGACAATGATTTAGTGGATAGTCCACACCTCCCACTGGCCCTTCATCGGGCTAGCAAACTTTGTGGAGTTTTTTCCAGTGTTTTTCAATCAGCCTCGGATGTTAGGAGAGATGGGTTTGATCCTCAAACCCATTAGCGCCTAGATCTTCTCCGTCAGGGCATTCCATACATTGTATCTTTTATGTTCCTGCATTGTACCTTTTATATTCATGCATTGTATTTTTTATAGGAGGTCATTTGGTTCTCCCACATTGTATGGACATCATTGTACTCAACAGTCCCTTTGACCTACTTTGTGGTCATTAGTTGGACATAAATATAATTATCTTATCTTATCTTATCTAGAATATTCTTAGTAGGAAAGTAGTCACAAATAAAAAAGTTGAGATTTATCTCAAAAGTAATTATGCTATTTCTGCCCTTTTAATTAAATTGATTAATTAAAAATAGTTATATGAACAAGTTTCAAATGAAATATAATTTTTTAGGCATGTGGTATCGATAAGCCATGGTATTGTAACAAAACCTATTTATAGATTAAGAATCTCCATAGTTAAGTGGGAGTGGATCTTCCTAGTTAAGAATATTGTTACATGTTTTTTTAGATGTATATATATTTAACTCATATATTAATTCTTTTTATAATAATAATATAATTTAAAATGAGGTTATAATTTAGTTATTTCTTAAAAAAATTTAACCTTGGCAATGTGAGATGTAACATGAAGTAAGAGTAGATGTCAGTCTTTCGGATTAATAGCATCATTAGGACCACATTAGTTGGTTCGAAACGTCGACCAAATCCTAACAATGTGATTAATCTAAAAGACTGACATCTACATTATGAATCACAAAAAGCTTAGATCTAACATGAAGTAAGTGTTTTCATGTTTATCATGAATTGATGCCTATAGGCATCTACCAGCCATTTAATTACGGAAAGAAAAAAAAGAGACATGAAATAAACAGGGGAGAAAAAAGAAGATATAAAAGGAAGAGAAGAGAACAGTTCCCGTGGGCCCTTGGGCAGAATTGCAGAGCCAAGGAAAAAAACATGTCTCTAATTGAAAAGAGAGTTCCTCTAAAAAGAGGAGAATAGAGAGTATAAAAAAAGTAGTGTATTGAAGCTGGGTAGAATTCCTGAGGACGGAGAGCTTGGTTCTAGTAGTAGTGCTGATTAGAATCAATCCTTGGAGCGAGAAAGGGTAGTTCCAGTGTTTTTACTGGGTAGTGCGACAAAGAGAATAGTAGAAGAGCAAGGTCTTAGAGAAACAACTGAGAAGAGGAAGAACCCACAGTCAGAATGGAAATAGAAGGTAAATAACTCCTAGTTATGATATGAAAGCCCATTACACTTTTCAGTGGAATGTAAACCCAGCCAAAACTTAGATTGGTGGGTGACAAGAATGAAAGGGCTTGCCCCTCTGGTTATTGATTGTGTTGTGGTTTTTAAGTTGTAATTCCTTTAGTGGAAAAATCCCTTCGAGCATTGTAATTTCAATTACCAAGATAAATTAATGGATAAAAACATTGTTGTGGTTTATTTCCTTTTTTTTGTTTGTGTGCATGCTGGTCTATGTCTTTGAGATTCTAGTGTGAGCTCGGCTAGGGTGATTGATATTGTAATAGGAAGCGATGTGATTTAGTTCATACCCCTGCATCAATTGATCTCAAAGAAAGAAGACTTTTGCTCTAAAGTACAACTCCAGCAAAAGAAAAGAAGCACTAAGAGGTAAAATAGCTTCAGTGCAGAGTTGGGCTAGAGTGATTGAGAATGTGACAAGCAGGGGTGTGTTCTATTTACGCCACTGCAGTATTGGGTACCAAAGAATGAAGAATTTTACTCTAAAGTACAACTACAACAAGAGAAAGGCAGCACCAGGTAGATGCTGCAAGAAGGAAAATAGCTTCAGTGCCTCGTTGGATATTGTTGTAGGGAGAAGAAAGAGGATAGCTCCAACCAGCAATTGGGTAGGATGTTGGTAAGGAGTTGAAGGTGCACACAGTAAAGGATGAAATTTACATCCTGTGGTTGTGGGCAGATATAGAAACTGTTTGTGGTTGGTAAATGGCCTATGAGCCTTGATTTCTCTAGAATCCGAGGTTTTGAAGCTTGAGTGACAGATTTAGAATCTGGGTTGAACACAGCTCAAATAAACATCATTATTGGGTAAAGGCATCCAAGAAAAGTCCAAGGATCACAATTCCAACAAAATATCAATTGAGAAGAACTGTATAAGGGAATTTGAGTGAAGAAAATCCAGTGAAGAGGAAGCTACTAGTAGGAACTTTTCTCAGGAAATGAATATGGGGCCTGAACCTCATAGAGAAGGAGGTAAGGATGTTGTATGTATAGCTAAAGGCCATGGGGGAGGTCTTAAGAGTTAGACTAGCAAAGAGAGAGCCCAAGGGAAAGGCCATAACAGATCAATTTGAAGTTGAGAAGGCCTTACAAGAGGAGGTGCACTGGTTTTTCAGACAAATTACACCCTTGGAGAGGGCACAAAAGGAAGAGAAAACAAGGAGAAAGTGTGAAAAACAAAGGCACAACAGCAAAGGACAAAATTGTGAAGGCGCTGCCAGTTGACAAGAAGCAAGTTGAGGGAGCCTGCCATGTAGAGAAAGCATACTTTTACGTTGAATTAGAGAAGAGAACAGGTGAAGACCTCCCAGCAACTAAGTAGGGTGTGAAGACGATGGTACTAGTGTTGAGACCATAATTTGTGCACCTGAAGAGAACTATTAATTGGAGGAAGTTTCTTGGGGAACCCAAATTTTATTTGATTGTTTGTTTATGGATGGATTTGCAGAGGCACAAAAGCAAGAAGCAAGCTTGGGTTGAAAGTGAGGAATGTGTATACTGAGATAAAAAGGTAAGGAAAAAAAGCTAAAAACAAGTGGAATTGTATCAAGGGTGAAACTGTGAAATTAGCGGCAATGAAAGCAATTGCAGTACATGAGGACACAACTGAAGATGACTTGGATACTGAGGTGGTAGTGATAACAGGTGCTGAAGAAGACAACAATGATGAGGGTGCCAAATTTGAAGCCGATCCTAAAGTTGAAGGCTTCCAAGTGTAGAAGAGGTGGCAGAGTGAAGCCTTTTATGCAAAGGAGGTGAAGGAAAATTCCCAAGCAATGTGGAAGAAAGACAATATTCACGAGGGTGCTAAATTTGAAGTCAATCCTAAAGTTGAAGGCTTCCAAGTGCAGAAAGGGCGGGAGAGGGGAGAAGCCTTCTGTGCAGAGGAGGTGAAGGAAAATCTCCAAGCAATGAAGTCGAGAGAAAATGATGAGCAGTTGGTCTTTAAATGCTTGCCAAAGTCGGAAAAGGCTGATGATTGGGAAGTTATTATTTGTGCATTTGAGGATGAAGAGTCCCTAGAGGACATGCCCATGAGGACAATGGATTGAATTAACACATTTCATGTTTATGAATGTGCAGTTACCAAAGAAGGAAGAAGCAGCACTATTGTTGCTACAAGTGAAGAGGACAGCTATTGCTATAGTGTCTGAAAAAAATCTTTGAAGGACAAAACAGCAATAAAAGTGTTGTAAGAGAGGGGAAGAGGTTACAATCCCTGGGGAAGTTGGACATGATGAACCAGATGTGAAGATAGTAACTATGTCAAGCGCTAAAAAGGAATGCAACTATGGAGAAGTTGCTAACTATGTAGGCGTATTCAAAAGTGAAACTGTCAAAAAGAAGAACGTAGAAGAAGTGCTATCATTGCTGCAAGTGAAGAGGACAGTCATTGATATAGCGTCTGAAAAAATGTCTAAGGGCAGGACAGCAATGAAAGTGTTGTAAGAGAGTAAGAAGTTACAATCCCTGAGAAAGTTGTACATGATGAACCAGACGTCAAGATAGTAACTATGTCAAGCACTGAAAAAGGAATGCAACTATGGAGAAGTTGCTAACTATGTAGGCATATTCAAAAGTGAAATTGTCAAAAATAGTGTTGAAAGAGAAGAGGATGAGAAGCATGACATGAGAAGTGTTAATGGAATTGAAGAGAAACCAACTTTGAAGGCTATGGATGTAGAGGGCAGACACAAATATGTGTCCAGTATTTGTTTTCATTGCAAAGGCGGAGACTCCCACATCCAAGAGAAGGATACGAATGAGAAGAAGATGGATAGGGATGAGGAGCATGACAATGATGATGTTGCCATAACAGCAATGGAAAGTAGATGAGGATATAGCAACCCTGAGTTGCAAATGCTAGACTCAAAGCTGCAAAAGAGAAAGAGGAGAGTCCAGATAGAACCCTTGTCTAATTTGAGTATTTATTTGTTGATGAGTGTACAACGATAAATAATGGCATGGAGCTTACACGAGATGAGAAGGGCACCATGCGGTAGTGCTAAGGCTACTAAGCGTTACCTCCCCAACTCACACTTGATGAGAAAAACCCCAATCCACAAGTTGCAATACAAGGGAGAAAGACTAGGAAAAATACACCATTGTCACCTAAGCAACCTATCCTCTCACTTTTAATTGGCTCTTCTCCAACTCAAAGGGGTATCCTATGTATTAGGATTATTAAAGCTATAAAAATGGGGCCCCATGTAGTTTTAGCAAAAAAGTGTTTTTGTCTTTTTGTCGTATAAGGAAAATAAAGGGGTGAAGAAGAATAAGGGACTAGTGCTTGTCCAATTATGGGCCAATAGAGTTAAGAGTTCAAGCCAAAGAGAGAAATTTATGAATGGTTAAGAGTAAGACACGTAGAACTGCTATACATGCTGCAATAAGCTTTAACTTCTTGTTAAATGATGATGAAATGTATTTGGAGGGGTCCTTAAAGGTTCCACGCTGAAATAATGTTGTAATGGTGAATTCCACAATGAAGTATTTGATCCAGCAACAACTTTAACAAGATGATAGATGCAAAACAAGACATTTACAAATATGACATCAAAGGGATTAAAAGTTGAAAATTTCTCACATAAAACCCTTCCAAATATGGTAAATGAATTATTTATGGCTTCTTATAATAAGGTCTTCGCAAATTGTAAGCAACCCCTAGCATCCACAAATAACAATTAGAAATAAAAGATATCTTCAAACATGATAATAAAGAACCCTTAAAATTTCATTAAGCCTCCACAAAATATATTCAAGAAAGAGGAGAAACTCCCCACAAACCAACCATGACTACAAATGAAGAGAGCTACTCATTATATAGAGTTTAGCTACATCTCCTTCTACAATAAAATAATAATTGTTTTCTTACATCCACTAATCTTTCCAAGGAATATCATAAAATAACCTCTTAACAACTTCATTAGTGAAAGTAGCAATGATTTGTTAAGATCCACTTTCTTTTCCAAGAAGAGTAAATAAAATATGTTAGAAAAACAATACAATAACGCTCTCATGTAACCAACTTAATAAGACAAGTCAATGATAATAAAATAAAGGAGTTGGTTATGCAACAACCTCAATAAAACTCTCCAAGGTGAAAGAACCTATCAAGAGTGCATAAAAATGCGACAAAATATTTCTAGCAACAGATATTGAATACACCATAACTCCATTAATTTATGTTGGAATTTCTAGTATGATCACAACTTGAAAATCTCACAGCCACTCTATATCTAAAGATATTTGTTCGTTAGAAATTTCAACCCTCTATTAAAAGACAATTTATCTTGAAGCTAGAATGTCCTCAAAATATAAAAATGAAATCCTAGATTTAGGGTTTAGAACTTCCTAGGTGTCCTCCAATGTGGGACTTGAAGCTCTCCAAGATGAGACTTTCCCCTCATTTTTTTCTCTTTTTCACAGTAACACCCCTAGGCAGGCCCACCTGAAAAGGCCTCACACCCAGTCGACTCTACTGATGGAGTCTGACCCTGATGGACCTGAGAAGGATCGAACCTGTGTCTCGTGACATAGGGCCAACAACTTGGCAGAGGGGGGCTTTGACCAAGCTCGCTACCCATTTGGGCTAGACTTTCCCCTCAAACATAAATATAAATGCAAAAAGGCTCCAAGAAAGGTGGACATCGTCAATAATAAGCACAAACATAAGTGCAAGCAACATCCACAAGAGCATAAAACCATGAAACCCCCTCCCTCCCAAGGTGATACATCCCATCAACAAGCAAGAAAAGGTGTGCAATGTAACTTCCAAAGGTGGACATCTCCTCAAAGTAGGGCATGAATCAAGTCAAACCTCTTATGATAGCATGTGTAAGACCTCCAAGAGAAACATCCCATCAAATAAGGCATGGAAGAGTGCAAAGTAGCCTCAAATGGTGGATATCTTCTTCAAATCAATGTCAAGCAAGTGGATCCATGAAAAAACACATCGAATCTATGAAAAACATATGTCAAATGCCATCAATACTCAACTAACTCCATAACAAAATGGGGTGGCCCCTCATCAACCAAAAGACCATCCCTCAAAATGTGTACCATCAATCAACCAAAAAATTCTCAAAGTATGCAAGGTGTTAGATCGATGGAAGAAAGAGCCATGTATCACCATCAATCCATATGACAACCCAGCCAAGTGATCAAAAAAGGGGGACAACCTCATCATTCAAGTAATAAAATAATAACAAGTGTGTATGTGCCTCCACATATGTGCCAATGAAGGGGTCACTCCAAATAGGACCATGATCCACCTCATAAGTAACATCTCTATGTGTGAAAAATATCCATAACAACTAGGGCTTTAGAACAATGAGCCTCTAACCATGTCAAATCATCCCCAATGAGTGTGAAACAAAGGGGAAGAAAGGAGCAAAATGCCAAGCATTCTCCAACAAAATTATGTCAACCAAACCAAGATGCCAATGCAATGGCAAACAAACCCAAAGATGCTAGGGCATTCCATCAAGAGATATGCATGTCATCACATACCATCAACCTCTCTCTAACTAATGTAAAAACTAGATCACCAAGTGAAATGCTTTATCTCCATGATAAACAAGTATACCAAACAAATAACCATCAAAGAATCCATTACATCCTCAATCATGCCATCAACTATTAACCAAGGCATCAAGTGAAACCATAATCCTAAGCCATTCAAAACTCCATCAACATGTAAAATCTACCTTTGTGATAAAATCAGTGGAAGTAGAAAATAACCCTTGTGCTAATGTTGAGATAGTTGAAGAGGATTAAGTGGCCATCACTAGAAGAAGATTTTTTAGGAACCCTTGTTATCCCTAATGCATATTCTTGTACTTTGGTTGCAAGGATAAGAAGCATGCGCAATGTTCCACACATAGGAGAAAAGCCCATTGCAGCTGAAATATTGAAGTAGAGGAAGAAGCAACGAAAAAGTTGCAACAAATATGATGGATGAAGCCTTGATTATCGCAATTAAAGAAGAGGAGAAGAGACACTTCAAAAAAATATTCACGTCTTAAATCACTAATAAAGAACAATGCCACCGACAAATGGGGAAGTGGAAGAAGATCATGTTGAAGAATGTAACGAGCTTCAGTCTTTATAATTGTACTTGTCAAAAGAAAATGACTTATTAAAGCATGGATTTCATTCTTGGGTCAAGCTTTTCTAGGTCAAAGCCCCTATTGAGGGCTTCTAGGTTTTGTCTTGAGTCATTAGAGCCATGGTCATTATCATTAGACCCTTCTTGGGATTTTGTATCATGTAAAAGGAATTATTTTTGAGTCAAAAAGATAATTTGTCACCTCCACACCAAGTCGGCCCTACCCTCAACAAATCGGCCTGGATTAGGGCAATTCAACCTCACAAGAAGTCTATATATTGAGCAACTCAACTTCATTTGGAGAGCATCATCAACAAGTTCGATCTCTAAGAAGCAGTGGTTGGAAAAGAGTGTGAAGTTGTTGGAGAAGAAGGAAAGAAGCTAGAAAGAAGAAAATTGAGTTTTTGGGCTACCTTTCTCTCACACATGCGAAGATACTTGGCTGAAGTTGGGGCCAATAGTCTGTTTCTGTTGCAAGGTTGAAGTTCTGAAGCTGGGGGGCTGAAAATCTGTTGTTGGGGCCGAAATTTTGATCTAAAGTTGCACCTTGAAGCTTTGACACTTGGAAGGTTGAGAAAAGGACATCTACAAGGAGGAAGGGCTGACTCGGTGATTGGAGGAGGTCTTTGTCTAGGTCTAGAAGTCTGGAAGTATCTCATCTTGATTTGAATCTACTGAAGGAAGAATTCTTGACTGGGTTTTCCCTTTATAGGGGTTTTGCCCTGGCTATGCGCCTACATCTTGTGTCTCCTGTTCTTGTGATCTTCATACACATATAATTTGGTAATCGTTTGATGAAAGATAAACTAAATAAAAGTAAAAGAGGCCAACATAATTCACAAGTAATTATCAAGAAAGGGGAATCAAACCCTAAATCTACTAGCATTGATTTCTCAACAGATCATTAGTGGGAATGAGATGTGAAAATTTCTTACACGAAATTCTAATGCAGTGACTGATTTATTTCTCGTACTTATTTCCCACAATAAGTTATTTACGAAACCCTTAAGTAAACATTAAAATAAATTCTACTATAGTTATCACATAATTACATAGAGAAAATAACAGTGATATACAAGCAGAAGAATCAATCACATCAACACAGTTGTTTTTGGACAATTGTCCCCGGAAAACCCCAATGTGGAAAAACCGGTGCAGCAGATGAGGGTTTATTTATTAATCTTCAACAACAATCGCTTTACAAGGAATGATTCTACTGAAAAAGTGAGACACTTCTGAGAGAAACACCTAAGACAAATTTTCTCCTCCTCCTAGAGAAGTTCTCACACCTTGGAGACCCTTCACCCACTTCTGCGTCACCTCTGCATCAGTCTGTGTCGGCCTACATGAGGACTGCATCTCCAATGGTGATGTCTCCCTGTTGTTCCCTCTGCGTTGTCTCTTGAATACCCTGCGTCACCTCCTTCTCAATCTCTGACTGCTGTTGATGCCCTCCTCTTCCTTCACCCTGCAACTCTCCCTCTGAAATTGAACTCCTTCTCCTTGATAATCGATTTCCCTCATGTTACTGAGTATTTGCCCGGTGTGTCTCCAAATGACTCTCAAGTCTTCTTTTATACTTTTCTTGTTGATGAATCAACAGCCGAGATTAAGTCTCTAATCAACAGCTAAGATTAAAACAGACTTGATCCTCGTCTCTTAGAAGCTTCTCACCCATATCTTTATTAATACCCATTAATATTTTTATTTTCCTAAGTTTACATTTAGTAACCCATTAAACATATTAATTATTTTAATAACTCCTCATCCGAGTGGAATTTCTCCAAATGATTTCTGGGTCTTGGAGATCTCATGTGATCTAGCCCCTCCACAAAATTTCGGAGCTAGAGCACATCCGATGCTACCAAAAATCAACACTCCCTCTTAGCGAGTTATGTTCTCTAGCAATACTTCTTAATAGAAGCATCACACTAATCCACAACACCAGTCCTCTGTGTTGTTGATGCTCAGTCTACTGTCCCTCATCCACGTGCTGCTGCAACCTGTACTGTTGCCCATGACACTGTAACTGTCACTGCCACATCTGTACCGCAGCTCCCTCTGAATATGTTGCATCATGTTGCCTATAACACTGCCACCGCTAACTGTTGCACTGCAACTCCTTATACTATCTGCTTTTGCTACTGAAATGGAGTCTTCACGATCCCCATCTCCCCCCTGAAGTAAACAAACTTTGTTCTTCCTAGGGCCTTGGTGAAAATGTTTGCCACCTGTTCTCCTGTTAGGGTGTACCTCAACTGTACTGCCCCCCGTTGGACACAGTCTCTGATAAAGTGACCCCTGATATCAATGTGCTTCGACAGATCATGAAAGACTGGATTCTCAGAGAGCTTGATGCAACTCTAAATATCACACAAAATACTAGTTGCTTCCATCTTTCTCCTGAATAGATTCACAAGCAATTTCCTAAGCCATATGGCTTCGCACGAAGCTGTGCTAGCTGCCATATATTCAGCTTCAGCTGAGCTAAGAGCCACGGGTTTTTGTTTCCTACTACACCAAGAGGTCATTCCTGATCCAATGCTGAAACAGTACCCAGTGGTACTTTTCCGATCTACTAAACTTCTAGCCTAATTTGCGTCAGTGAACCCACTCAACCTGATGCCATTGCCTTGGGTGTACATTAGTCCATGCTCGATTGTTCCTCGTATATATCTGAGGACATGCTTGGCTATTGCCCAGAGGGCCCTCTTTGGTTCTACCATGAACTGACTGAGGGTGTTTACGGCGTAACAAATGCCCGACCTGGTATTGACCAAATACATCAGGGACCCTATGAGCTAGTTGTACAAGGTGAGAACCCATTAAAAATATTAATTATTTTAATAACTCCTCATCCGGTTGGAATTTCTCCAAACAATTTCTGGGTCTTGGAGATCTCATGTGATCTAGCCCCTCCACAAAATTTCGAAGCTAGAGCATATCCGATGCTACCCAAAATCAATATGAGAAAGAACAATGCTACCCGCAAATGGGGAAGTGGAAGAAGATCGTTGGTGCGAATTATGCCAATGAGGGAAATGAAAAAAATCACAGGCGGAACCTTATTGGGTCCATATAGCACCAAAAGGAAATGATGTTTGTTGTATTAGTGCCCCACGAAATCTAAAAAAAGGCAAGTAGAAAGATAAAAGGCACAAGGGATTTTCTTGAGTTGGATATGGAACCATCCCATTCCAAGAAAAATCTTATTATTGTAAACAAAAGCTTAGTGAACCATGGAAATTTTTCCGAAGGCAAGGTGCAAAACCATGAGTAGCTCAAGGTGTCGAGTCACAGGAAAGAGTGAAAAGGGCACAAATTTGCATATGTGCATGTTGAAATGGCATGTACATTGAAAGTAGAGCAAGAGGAGTGCAGATGCCAAGTCATTTTTGAAGTATATGAAGTCTGTGCATGATCAGGGCCAGCAACAAAGATAGTGGAGTTGCCAAGGTTATAAGCAAAGAGCTGATGTAAAAAGGCTGGTACATAAGTTTGAGGAAGGAGGCCTTGCATTAGTGCACCTAAGGAAGGCAGAGGCTCGGAAGACGCTATTTGGACCTCAGACATAGAGTTGGAATGAATCGCTCAACCTTTGGATGGTTGTTCTACCAATCTTGTGAGTAGCTCACTTTTCTTTTTTTCGCTGGAGAGAATGATGCATGGGCATCAAACTTGCGCCCTCTGGTTGACTCTCATCATGCATCAAATTGGTGGCAAAAAGAGGGTCAAGCTGCCAATGAAGCCTGAGTTGTCAAATCATTACCCCATCTGAAAGGATTTTAATTTTTTACATTTACAGATCTACCATCCCACTTACTTGTGGGCAAACAATATGCACCTGGCAGCAATGCATTAAACACTATAAAGGTTGGGATATTTATTGTTGAATATAAATGATGCATATTCCAGTGTATATTCAACAATGTATATTCCAACTGATATATCATTAAATGCTTATTGTCTGCCCTTCCTTGTGTCCTTCCTTCTAAGCCATCGAATACTCCACTCCTCAACCAAAGGTATATGCTTTCCCATGCATTTGCTAAATTAATTAATATGTGATGGGGCCATGAGGTCAGAGCCCAAATGACTTTGAGAGCGGTTAAAGGTGGCCAGGCCTGTTCCAACATGGCCTTTAATATTTATTTGTTGGTAGGGTTGAAAAGGCACACTTGGCATTATTTCTAAGGTCAGAGTCTCAGACCATTAAGTTTATTAAAGAGAGCTGTTGAAGTTTAAGAAGAACGGGGATTCTTAGTTTTTTTTTGGGTAGAGGAAGTTTTGGAGAAGAGGGCAAATGGTCCTCTTACAAATAAGAAAGAACAGAGACAAGGGAGAATGGGCATAAAAACAGTGGAGAAGAGGAAGAAGAATGGAAAGGAAGAGAAAAGAAGTGTAAAGGAAAAGGCAAAAAAAAGTATAAAGGAAAAAGAAAAGAAGCGACAGCAGAGAGATGATAGGGCAATTCCATGGGGTGCTGGTTAGAATTGCAGAGCTAAGGAAAGAGGAAGCATCCTTCTCATAAAAGACAGCTACTCTTGAAGAGGAAAAGGAGGAGAACAGAGTGACTAGAAGAAAAGAGGAGGCATCCTTCTCATAGAAGAGAGCTACTCTTGAAGAGGAAAAGGAGAACAAAGTGAATAGAAGAAAGGGTTTCAGGAAAAGGAGAACAAAGTAAATAGAAGAAAGGGTTTCAGTATATTGAAGCTGGGTAGAATCTTCAGGAACAGTAAGAACTTGGTTTCAGCAGTTGTGGGTAGAACCAATCCTTGAAAACAAAAAATGGCAGTCCAGTGTGTTTACTGGGTAGCGCTGCAAGGAGATTGCAGAAGAGTTAGCACCTAGCGGAATAAGAAGCAAGAGGAAGAACCCACCGTCCCGTTGGAAGCAGAAGGTAAATGACTCCTGGCACTGGTAGGGACAGAGGCTGTAATTTTGCGTGTGGAATGTATGCCTAGCCAAAACTCTGAGTCGTGGGTAACTCAGAGTCGTGGAATTGTGTTGTAGTTTTCAAGTTTTAATTGCTTTAGCAGCAAACGCCCCTTGAGGGCAAGCACTATAGTATCAGTTGCCAAGAGAATTAATGTACAAGAAAACCCCTTGTGGTTTTTTACGTTTTGCATGTTTGCGTGCATGCTGGCCCGTGTATTTGAGCTTCCATTATGAGCCGTGCTAGGTTAATTGAAGCTGTCAAGTCTCAAGTAATATATTTGGGAGTATTTTAACTCAAAAAGGGTTGTTTCAGGTTCAAATCTCTCATTACTGCCATATGACATTTTTGGGATCTTTTTTCATTTTCCACTGCATTTTATCTACGAACTGTGTCTCCTTTGCTGGAAATGGTTTGCACTATGTTGTCATTGTAGAACTGGTGTTTTCTTTGTTGCAAATAATTTGCATTTTATCATTTTATGTTGTGTGTTTTTTTGAAAATAGTTTTTCATTGAGAATTGTGTTTATTTTGGTTGGTGGGGAAGATCATCTCACCTAAATTGAGATATTTTACTTGTTACTCAATATCTTGCCCTTGCCTATAAACTTACGTAATTTTAAATTACTAAATGGAATACTTTGTTAAAAATTTTAAAAAAAAATTAATCACCAAAATCTGAAAATCAATAGAAAATAAATTACAAATCAGCATCCAATGTACAGTACTATATACACGCTTTAGTGTAAATGGATCCCAATGCTATGGGAACTCTATTACATCTAGCTACTCTAGGTGCAATTCAGAATTCTCTAGGAAAAGTCAAATTTGAGATTTCCAAGAAAAATAATCAAAGAAAGACATCACTGTACCTGACATTCAATTGCAAGCGTTGGATATCCGGTCCATAGAGAGAGTTGTTGTTGATGAGTTGCAGTTGGCCTGTCAGGGATTTTCCATCTGGTGCTTCAGAGATGGAAGAGAGCATGTACCCATCACCAGCTCCAACAGCATCGGATGGACAGCATAGGAAGAGGAAAATGAATATCCATGCCAGGAGAGAGATCAGGAACGTTGTTTGATCCATCGTGTCTGAAGCTCATTCAACAGGAGCTTCCATGGCCGCCTGCTTAAGCGGAGCGGAAGCCTATATGAAGACTTTGGGATGATAAAAAGGTGGGTTGACCTATCCATTGGCAGATTGTGGATTGACAAAACGTGAAAAGGATGGCGTTGGCCGACAGTGGGAATGGCGTTGGAATGGACAAAGCAGATAAAGACGAAATGGACCAGCAGTTGGAAGAACAGGACTCCAAAGATCATGTCTTGGTTGGGTGTATTTTTAAGATGTTTTGTTATTTTTTTTTAAATAAATTGACTTTTATTAGGAAAATTATTTATATTATTATATAAATTTCAGAGGTGTTTTAAGTTTATTAAGGAAAATACTTATTTATAAATTTAAAAATGTGAGTATTGACGCATTATTGTTATTTAATATTAAAATGATATATAAATTAAATAAGGGCGATAAGAGGGGAGGGATGTTGTATGGGTAGATGCAAATCAAAGTAGTAGAGTATTTAGGGGCCTTGGTTGTATGACAAATAATTTTGTTGAAGCTTACTTTAAGGGATCAAGATAACAAAAGAATATAAGGTCTCTTCCCTTACTGTGTTAGGGGATTCTCTCTTTTTCATATAGCATTTGGTCAAGGGATAAATTCCAAAAGATAAGGCATTGGTCCATCTCATGAAAAGAATTAGGAAGATAGAAATGTATGGACTTTGTATCATTCTTCCATGTGCTTCGCGAATTCAACAAGAAGGCATATAAATGTGCTAACGAAGGGTGTACCTTAGAGTTGGGTGATATGGTTATCAATGGGAAACCCATATTCTCTCAAATTCCCTAAGTTTCAATTATGAAACATATTAAAGTTAGATTATTTCCTATAGTCACCCACCATAGGGAAGAAAACAAAAATGATGTGGGGGGGGTTGGGCTATGGAGCCTCCCCACGAGGAATTAATCATGCAAATTATAGTAGTGATAACATACAACCCAAGCCAAGAACATCACACACTACATCAGACACAATGTCACACATGAGAGTAATCCATCATACATGGCATATCCCAAAGGAGGCCTTGATCCAATGGCTCTATGTTACGCTGGACAACAGGATAATTACAAACAGGGGTGGGATTTGCGCATACTTCCAATGTGGGATCAATGTGCAGAGGACTCCACTACACATCATATTAGCACACAACATATTAAGCAGGAGAATGACGCACTCTAGAAGAAATTATGGGGATAATCAAGAAATCTACAACAAGAATCTGAGCATAGAGGGAGGGTGATGCCCTGGAGTCACCATGATAAGGGCACCACTCTACATGAAACATTATAAAATAAGAAGTATTACACGCAAAGTTGTTGCAACTTGTTTAGAGGAGACAAGACTCCAAGTAGGATTCAATGTGCCACCTTGCATCAAGCCAACATTCAAGTCCTAGTTGTGGAAGATCTCACCCAAGCAACCCTTAGGTTTGAATTATGCATAGGAGGGGCGTCCACCCAGAAACCACGGGAGGGGTGCTCGCCTACCTCTACACTTCAACCTACTCAAATCATTCAACTTTGTGTCATCAAGGCAGGTCCCTCTCGAGGGTCGCAAGGTTGAAACTAAAAAGGGTGGAAGCATGTTTCATCTTCTAATCTGGGGCAACATTGCTTGTGAAAATTCATTGTCAATGGCAGGAATCGCAGCCAAGGATAAAGCATGAAAGTTTCAAGGGTACAAATAATAGAATTTTGAAGTTATGAATGGCAATACAAACCAATTGGTGCACCAATTGACTGAAAGAATAGATGCCATTTAAATTGATTTTCTAACCCTGATTTTGAAGAACTATTAGGTCCCTATAATATTAGTGTATTCCCCCATTATTATTGTCATTGTAGCCCCTTATTGTTATTGTTGTGCCCTTGTTGTCCCCATATTGTTATTATTGTGCCCAATAGAAGCCCACTATTGTTATTGTTGTGCCCTTACATTATTATTGTTATGTCGGCTCTAATTATATTGTCACCCCTTAAACTCCTATATATAAAAAGGAGGTTTTGTCATTTGTATCATCCAAGAATTGTTCATTTGTGTAATGTAAAGGAGGTTTCCCCCTCGAAGAGACTAATTTTGAAGTCGTTGATCCATCTCTTATTCTATTTTGTGAGTTGGTTGCATAACATTTGGTATCGGAACTTTGGATTTTAGGGTTTCGTTGCTTCAAACAGGTCATCGTGGAGGTGGAATATCTGGGTCATATTGTATCTCATGAAGGTGTTAAGGTAGACCCTAGCAAAATTAAAGTCATTAAGGAATGGAAAATCCCCACATCCATAAAGCATATGCGAGGATTTCTCGGGTTAATAGGGTATTATTGCAATTTTGTTAAGAATTATGGGAGAATAGCAACACCTCTAACGACATTACTGAAGAAAGATGCATTTTCTTAGACTCCAGAAGCAACGAAGGCCTTTGAACATCTTAAAGAGGCAATGTGCCAAGCACCAGTCTTAGCTACACCAAACTTCACAAAAACCTTTATTGTGGAATGTGATGCCTCAAGAAATGGAATTGGTGTTGTTTTAATGCAAGAAGCAAGACCCATTGCTTTTGAAAGTCGTCCAATCAAAGGAAATTATTTACACAAAGCTATTTATGATAAGGAAATGTTGGCAATACTACATGCACTTAAGAAATGACGACCTTATGTAATGGGAAAACACTTCAAAGTAAAAAGGATCATGATAGTCTTCAATAATTTTTAGAAAAAAATATTATCTTCAGAAGAGCAGCAAAAATGGGTCACAAAGATGTTGAGTTATGACTTTGAAAACATCTACAAAAAGGGGAAGCAAAATGTTGTTGCAGATGCACTCTCAAGAAAGGATGAGGATGTGAAAACATTGCTTTGTGCCATCTATATCATCTAACTAGATTAGATAAATGAAGCAAGGGATGAATGGAGGAATGACGAAGAAGTGTGGGCACTCATTCAAAAGTTGCAGGAAGATCCCAATACATCTAATACATTTAGCTGGAAAAATGATCCGTTATGGTACAAAGATCGCTTATACCTCTGTAAGAATTCCCAACTCAAACAAAATATTCTTTTGGAATTGCACACGACCACTGAGGATTTTAAAAAACTTATCATAGGGTTAAGAAGGAATTTTTTTTGGGATGACCTTAAATATGATATTCAAAAGTTTGTGGTGTAATGTTTGTTTTGCCAACAAAAAGTTGAGACAATTAAGACCTCGGTTTGTTACAACCTTTATCCATTCCAAGTCAACATTGGGCGGAGGTTTCAATGCATTTTATCACAAGTTTACCCAAGTCCGAAGGAAAGAGTGTCATCATGGTGGTAGTTGATAGACTTACCAAGTATGCACACTTTTGTGCACTTTCTCATCCATTTAAAGCCATTACAATTTCTACTACATTTATGGAAACAATTCAAAAGCTACATGGAAACCCAAAGATTGTTGTAAGTGATAGAGATCCCATTTTCACTGGAAATTTTTGGATGGAATTATTTTCTTCTCTAGGTACTCAGTTAGCTCATAGCTCATCTTATCATCGTCAATCTGATGGGCAAACTGAGATAATGAACAAATGTTTGAAAGGATATCTCTATTGCTTTGTATTTGATAAACATACACAATGAGTCAAGTGGTTGCCTCTGGATGATTGGTGGTATAACACTTCCTTTCATATTGCAACAAAAATGACCCTATTTATGACACTTTATGGATATCATCCACCGTCCATCACATCATCTTTAAGAGAAAATTGTAAGGTTCAAGCAGTGGAAGATCACATCGAGCATCAACAACAAATGCTCAAACTCTTAAAGGATAACCTCATTTTGGTGCAGAATAGAATGAAACAACAAATCGATCAACATTACAGCGAAAAAAGTTTTGATGTAGATGACTGGGCATTTTTACAACTACAACCGTACAAACAAATGTCCTTCAAGCAAGCTAAGAAGGATAATAAATTATCACCAAAATATTATGGTTCATACAAAGTGTTGCAAAGGATTGGTACTATGGCATACAAATTGGAGCCTCCTGCATCTTCACAAGTGCACCGAGTTTTCCATGTTTCATGCTTAAAGAAGGTTATAAGTGACAAACTCCCAATTCAAACAATATTGCCAGAACTTGACGAGGAAGGAAAAATCATATTAGAACCTGAAGCAATCACATAAACAAGAACTCGATAGCTACGAAATCGATCAATTTCAGAGTATCTCATCAAGTGGAAGAACTTACCCGCTGAAGATTCCACATGGGAGGATGAGAATTTTATACATAAGCATCAGAAGTACTCAAGCG
>APFE030323258.1:51691-73011 GCA_000404065.3 Pinus taeda
AAGGAGGTTTTGTCATTTGTATCATCCAAGAATTGTTCATTTGTGTAATATAAAGGAGGTTTCCCCCTCGAAGAGGCTAATTTTGAAGTCGTTGATCTATCTCTTATTCTATTTTGTGAGTTGGTTGCATAACAAGAACAGTGAGAAAATGAAAACAATTACAACACTCATGCAAAAGAAATTGAAATTGGAGATTCAAATTACCAAACAAAATGACAAAATGGATGTGTTGCATGGACAAAATGAGGAATTGAAGCTGATAATCAAGGAGCTCAAGGCACAAATGAACAATTTGGAAGACTACCATCTTACATCAACCAGTTCTAGTACCCCTTTGCCAGCCAAGTCTTTTGATCTAAATGGGCATGCTCACGATAAGGACAACCTCATTTATTTCAAAATAAATGAATAAAAGAATGCAAATTTTGTTTTTTGGGAGGCTTGTTTTGTAAGATTTACATCTACAGAGCACCCATTTTCTGAGTTATGTATGAAGTCTCTATAGGAATCATGATAGTTTGGATAGTTCAGGGGGGTTTGATAGTAAAAATGAAAGCAAAGCATTGTACTCCCGGGTGAAACTACCATGTTATGGTGCATATTTTAACAGAAATATATTCTCACTCTCTCTGTTATATGATAATATAATAAATATATATATAATATATAAAAGGAGCCATGAGCATGGAAAATTTTAAGGGCGAATGTTCGCCCTTAGGCGAAATTAAGGGGTTTTAAATTTTTAGTGGACGAATATTGTGTCATAGTACATTTTTACAAATCGCCTCAAATAGCCCACCTTATTTTAAGGGAGAGGGTAAAAAAAGGTAAATTTAGCCCTTGAAATTAGGAGTTACAACCTTCCAGTCGCTCTAATTTTCAAGAATAAGTTTTATTTAAGTGAATCCTATGGGCCAAATACCATATTTATAAAAGAGATAAGGTAAATTAATAAAAATATCAATAAATGAGAGGTATGGTTAAAAAATAAAACATTTTTTATATTTACTCCATAAGTCACTTTATATACATGCAAGGGTGTAAACAAATAAAAATATAAATAAAGTGGAGGTATGGTAAATAAATAAAATCTTTTTTTTATACTTACTCAAAAGGTATGGTAAATAAATAAAAATATAAATAAATTAGACATATGGTAAATAAATAAAACTTTTTTTTATATTTAGTCCATAACCCTCTTTTTATTTATGAAGACTCAAAAAAAAGGTTTTATTTAAGTGAATCTTATGGGCCAAATACCATATTTGTAAAAAAGATATGATAAATTAATAAAAATATAAATCAATGAGAGGTATGGTAAACAAATAAAACATTTTTTTATATTTACTCCATAAGTCACCTTATATTTAACGAAGACACCTCAAAAATGGCGTTATATTTTAGGGTTGAAACCTATGAGCAAAAATACTTTGGGCCAATACCATGGGCTAGATTATTATTAATACCATGCAAAAAGACATTATTAACCCTAATATTAGTATTAGTAAAAATAAAAATGCCACATGGTATTGACCCATGGTATTCATGTGGAATGTAGTCTATTTAAATGGGGAATTAAACCAACATAGATCCATCTTTACTCAAATATCATGATATGAAAACTAACATAGAGTGAAAAAATATTTGATCCCTCTTGGGGCTTGGTGGATCAAGAGTAAAAATGGATGTTGTAATTAATGTATGTTAAACATTTTAACTTGGTTAAAATAAAAAATAAAATAAAAATCAATTATTAATTTTATTAATTTTTATAAATTACTAATAGTAATTTTTAAGCTCCAGGTTTATGATAACCCATGGTATTGACTCATGGCAATGCCATGGTATTCATGTGAGCATAGAGTATTTAAAGAGGAAATTCTATCATCTTAAATCCATCTTAATTTTGGGTCTACCAAGTGCTTAGAGGGATAAATAGATTTCATCCCCCTAAGAGTGGTAGATGTGGAGTTAAGTGGATATAGGTTGGTTTTTATGATAACGAAGATATTAAATAGACTTAGGAAATTATATTGTAAAAACATCTTAAGGTGAATGGTTAAAGCTACATTTAGTCACTTCACAAAATTTAGTAAAAAATACCAATATCTCCATTAATATTGGTTTTTAACTTTTTCATATTTAACAAAAAAAAATCAAAACAATGAAACCTTATCACTCTTTCTACATCACCTTCGCAGAAGATTTCTCACCATTTTTCAAACATTCTCAATATGATATCTTCATAAAAAAGTTTAGGTACTGATGTTGGATTAAGTTTAAGTACTAATGTTGGATTAGTTGTTTGAAAAATAAGCTGGTTTGTACAACCTTTCATCTTCTATGCTATTGTTAGTTTGTCCTAATGATCAGTAGGGGTTGGAGCCACTACACCATAATTTCCTAAAAGGTGGAGATTGTTCACCAAAAAAGAAATTAATCTACATGTTACAACGCTGTTAAAAAATGCGAGACTTATGAGGATAGTGAATTATGCTAATAAGAAATTTAGATTAGGAGAGACGTAATTAAATTTTATTATTTAATTGAAGATTTTCAATTAAAATAATAATAAATCTACATTTATATATTCATATATTGATTTGGAAAGATTCTCACAATGGTCACTTCTTTCAATTTAGATTCCCCTTCAAGCCCTTGGATACCCTTAATACTTCTTATATAATATAGGTGGGGCTTGCTTTTGGTTGCATGTTGGGGGTAAACAACTTTGATGTTTTTTTTTTTTTTTTTTTTTTTTTTTTTTTTTTTTTTTTTTTTTTAATCTCGCAGTCGGAGTCTATGGAATAAGAAAGAAAATTGATAACTTGAAAAAAGTGGCAACTTGACAAAAGTTGTAGAGAAAAGATTAATCTCTCCTACCTACAGAACCGGTTGTCAATATCAACACCTGCAAGAACTTTGTTGTGGAATATTATCAAAACTAATGGAAGGATATGAAAGAGTGTATTGTAAAAACCTTGACAAACACGACCACTAAAACTTGGAACATTGTTTGTAGGAAGAGAAAATTATGTTTCCTTTTTCCAAACATGTATGTTAGTATATTACAGTTTAATGAATATGTTTGCTTATTATCATATAAGGTTTCACACTTTAACAAAACATTCGCCAAGACTTCACAATGTTTATTATTCAGTAAAAGATTTGCCAAGATCTTACAAGATTTTATAATTCAGTGAAAGATTCTCCATCAATGTACAAGATAATATAAGCTGGTGAGAGATTCGCCAAAAAAATATATATACATATTATATTATTGATAAAATCGCCTCCCATTTTTTCTATGTATCATGGAGATTAGCCCATTTGTTATACATATAAATTTAGGGCGGTTCTTAAAATTTTCCTTGGCCATGAGGGTTAGCTCAATTGGTCAAGTCCTCGTTGTTAAAATACCTTTGTTATTGAGAGGTCACGGGTTCCACCTAGTACAAATATTTTTTGGACATAACAGTCACCAACCTTGCGAGTAAATGTTAATAAACATCAATTTATAATAGACATCAAAACTCTTACCTCATAACACATCTCACAATACCAAAATAATAATAATAATAATAATAATAATAATATCATAGAAATTAACCAAATATATAACTTTATTTTAAATTAATAATATTATTATTAATTATAAAAAAAAATAAAAATCTAACAAGGAAAACATAATAAAGCAACAACAAACAATAAGTGATTAATGATACTTGTGGATGTAACATTTTTTTTAATTAAATTGAAAGTAAAAGGGGCATAACTCCCTTTGACAAAAATCTCAACTCTCTATCGTAACTATTATTGAGTGGAAGTTAAATCTATAACATCCACCTAATAATTATTGATAATTAAATTAAAATACCTATCAACCTAACTAAAAATTAATTAAAGAATAAATATAAAATAAAAAGTAAGCTTTAAATAAATTTTTATTTATATTTTGAAATAAAATTAAAAGATTATTTTATTTTTATTATATAAAAATATTGTTTATTTAATTAGTTTGTAATGAGAAAAATAATGAATATTCATTTATGTTTAAATTATTAATGAAATTAGAGAATTGATTAGCCAATGGGATGTAGTGTAGACGGCGATAAGGTGCTTTGTTAAGTCACTATGTGGTATAAAGGTCATTGGTTCGAAACTTTGTGGGCAAAAATCCAACCATGCTAAGGGTTGGTGTGGCCCAAGCCAAGTGCGATCCCCCAATGATTTTGATGGCTTACATACACTTGGGTTGAAGCTACTCAAACCACAGATTAAGCGTGCCACTCATCTCAAAACTCATATCACCTAACAAACAAAGAAGAAGAAATTTGAAAATTAATTGTTTTTAATAATTGACAACAAATTGAAAAAAATCATTTATCATAAGAAAGATATTGTTACATATGTAACATCAACTTACATCCATTTTTTATTATTTTATTATTTAATTCCATATCATACAATCTCAGAACTCATATTACCTAACAAACAAAGAAGAAGAAATTTGAAAATTAATTGTTTTTTAATAATTGACAACAAATTGAAAAAAATAATTTATAATAAGAGAGATATTGTTACATATGTAACATCAACTTACATCTATTTTTAATTATTTTATTATTTAATTCCATATCATACATAATTAAGATATGAAATGATTAAAATTTGTACATTCTCCTATCTGGAATAAATCCATATTTAATATATATATATATACACCAAGAGGTTTAATATTTCATGTAAAACAATGAAAAAAGTTAGTTTTAACTTATATTATTTTTTATATAGTATTGTATATTCATAAAAAAAATGATACAAATATTTAATATTAATAACAATATTATATATAAAAAGAACTAGAAATATAAATAGGAATATTTCAATAGATATGTGAAATTTACATATAATATTATAAAAAAATTACATGGATTCATATTAATTTTGTATTTTGAATACTAAGTAGATTCAAATTTAAATAGATTTTTAAAGTTATAATTTTTTCTTAGTCAACATATTATTTATCATTATGGCAAAAATATTTCGTTGATAAATATTTTTTAAAAGAAAATAAAAAAATTAGTCTATGATGTTTATTGTGTCGAGAAGCTCTCTACAATCTAGTATGAGGGAGATATTTCCTTGACATTTAAAAAGAATAAATTAATACATACATTAACAAATTAAAAAAATCTAGGCAACTCAATTGGTGATCCTTGTGTTATGAAGTATTGTGTAAACCTTGAGATTCGAGGTTCAAATTCGCAGTGGGTCAAACCAAAGAAAAAAAACAAATTAAAAAATAGTTATAACAAAAAAATCAATGTCAACCATAAATAAAAATATATATTTTTTCTTTGTGCATATAAGGGGGAATGTTTAATGTATTGAGTGGAGGTGAAGAAACATCTCTCCAAAAAATAGCTCCTCGCTCTGCCAAGAAGCTTGCCACAGCAAACCCTACTCCTAAGACGGAGAAAGCTGGAGATGCATAGTCGAGGCAGAGTTTGCCAAAGGTCGTTTCTGAGCAGGCTGATATTGTTGAAGCCGAAGTGCGGAAGCAGTCATTGAACAAACCTGATGGAGCAGTGGCGATATCTGACGCCGACACAGAGGAGGGAACCAAGCTGGGTTGAGTTAACCGTGCACAGAGAAAGGGAACAGTTTCTGTTTTCAAATCCCATAGCCATTGCTGGAGGAAACCTACTCATCTCAGGGGCCCTAACTACAACGCAAGAACTGGATACAATAGGGGAAATGCCTCAAACGACAAATGTGATCCAGGCCGCGACGCTTCTCACTGCAAGACGATATTCAGGTACCCATTCTGTCTCAAGCTACAAAAGGAGCTCCTCGTAGCGGCTGAAGAGATGAACCTGGGTCAGTTTATTTACTGTGGAAAGAAGACTAATATGACATTAGATAATGGACTGCACTTGAGACCTATTCCGGTGGGAGCCATTGTCTGCGTCTGGGGTTCTATTGATAGGGATTCTGACAACTATGCCATCAATGACTGCGACACTGACATTTACCCACGGAGCTTTGTGGACAACAGAAAGGAGTCTGCGAAAGAACCAAAACCTAAATCACCGGTAAGCCCTCTCCTTTTTAAAGTTTTTATAAAAACCCCCAATGGGAGGACACATCTGGCCTGGGTTCAGATCACCAAATCAGTATTGCTATTGAAGAACAACATCTACCAGCATATTGGTTATCCTACAGGAACACAGGTATTAATTTATGGAGGCAGAGTACTCCAAGATAACAAAACCCTCATGGAACACAAAATCCTACCTGAGTCTTCCATCACACTCAACCTGCGGCTGAGAGGAGGCGTGGCAGACCATCACAAAGTAAATCCCTCAGGAAACGACATAGGAAGCAGCACTGAAAAATACCCAGAAACACAACAAAAGCAACAACGTGCAGGGTTATCCTTCAAAGACATCCTAGAAGGAAACAAACCAGCTACAACCACAACAAAACAGGTTGGCACTACACGAGCCCCATACATTGTGGAGCAGCTAAGTTATACCCTAGAAATAAATATGGACATACCAGAAACAGACGAACATTGTACTTCATTTGAAAAACAAGCTTTAATCTGCAGATTCAACTGCTTCTGGCCCAAGCCTATGGATCTTTTCCTTTGGGTTTTCAGAACCTGGACACCTACATGCAACATTCATCTCTGTTCCAAAGGTTTTTTCATTGTAAAATTTCAAACAACAGAGGAAAGGGACATCATCACGAGGGAAGGAACATGGTTCATGGGATCCATGGGTCTCTTTATTACTCCATGGTTCCTAGATTTTGATCCAAATACAATGGTTGTATCTCGGATATCGGTTTGGGTTTGTCTTCACAACCTTCCTCTACACTTCTAGAGCCCTCAAGTCTTGTCTATTATAGGCAACTCCATTGGACAATTCATCAAAATGGACACAGATAGAACGGAGGAAGGAATCTACACATTTGCACGCATATGTGTAGAAGTAGACCTCAACAAAGGATTGCCAGACCAAATTCAACTCAAGTATAAACATAAATGCTAGACACAGATACTAGATTATGAAAATACTGCATTCAGATGCAAAATTTGTCTCCAAACAGGGCATCTTCAAAACACATGCCCAGAAGCCAAAAAGGATAAGTATATGAAGAAGAAAGTAGGAAAACAACCCAAGGGATGGCAGTTCTCCCCACCGGGCCCTGAAGATGTACCAGTTAAGGAGGAAGATTCAGAACAAGATCCCCCCATTCCCCAAGAGAACAATAAGATCCACAAGGAGCCAAAAATTGTGGAACATGAAACAACATATCTGATGGACTCTTTGCCAGCGAAGATACTTGACACATCGGATACCAGTGGAGCCAAAAGACAACATTCTTCAGACCATTCAGATTTAGATAAGGATAATCCTCGCCCTGAGGAGGACACCTCACTCGTACTGTTTTCTTTGTTACCGACTCAGAGGGAGTGGCGGAAGGTTGAGAAGAAAAAAGGGAGAAAAACATAATTTTCTCCCCATTGTACATAATTTTCTGGTTATTTTCGTTCTGGTTATTTCTTTGATCAACAATTTTTGACCTGCTTTTGGATACTCACTTCAGCATCTACAAAATGTAATTTTGTTATCATTAATAAAATTACAAATTTTTCCTAGGGGAAAAAAAGGGGGAATGTATTAACATTTTAGTGTGGAGAATGTAAATCATAAATAAAATATTTCAATGTCATTATCTTAATTCTCGATCTATGAAGAGCCAATAGGGATCAAATCTCCAGAGGTGTAAACATTTCCTAAGGTTTGCATATTGAGATATTTCATCCCTCTCAATTAATTTTGCACTCAAAAGAATGTTTGCATCTTGAGAAATTTGATCCCTCTCAGCGCTTTGTCGATCTAGAGTTAAGATGGATTTGTGCTAGTAAAATAACATTTTAATGTGGAGAATGTGAATCAAATAAAATATTTCAATGTCACTAGATCTACCAAGAGTCGAGAGGGATCAAATCTATCGATGTGTAAACATTTCCTCAAGGTTTGCATCTTGAGAGATTTGATTTTAACATGGAGAATGTAAATCATAAGTAAAATATTTCAATATCACCATCTTAAATTTGGATCTACTAGGAGTTGACACGGATCAAATCTTTGGACGTGCGAGTCTTTCCTCAGTTTGCATTTTGAGAGATTTAATCCTTCTTAGAGAATTTTGCATTCAAAAAGAGGTTTGCATATTGAGATATTCAACCTCTCTAGAAACTTGGTAGATCTGGAACTAAGATGAATCTATGCTAACTAAATAAAATAAACTGAAATTTTGTTATTGTATTTAGTTTCAAAAAATCTTGTTTTACAAAATAATATCCTTGAATATTAATTTCTTAAACAATACAAATTAATCACTCAAGTAATTTTGACTTTAAATATCTTTAGATCTTAATTTCTAAAATTAATCTTACAATTACAAAATACAACTAACCCATAATATATAATATTATTAAAAAATTAATATGTTTTTAATAATAAAATACAAAACGAAAATTAAAAAAAAAAATAAATAAAACAAAATCATAAAAACAATATAATAAATAACATATTATAAGATAATAAATATAAAAACAATTAAAAAAATAGGATTGAATAAACTTTGCCTATTATAAAATAATAAATATGACAAATTTGAGTAATAGTTAAATAACCTATTATAAAATAATAAATATAAGAACAAATAAAAGGCATGACAAATTTGAGTAATAGTTAAAGAAATAAAAAATGTGTAGTTTAAATTGATTCTTAAATAAGATCTGTTGTTGCGCGGCGCTCTGCTACCCTCGGCCTGCATCCAATCCGCAGCTCCCGCTAGGTGCAGTCAGTGAGCCCGCCCTCTGCTGGCCCGTCCTGCGACCCGCTGGTGAGCCTCCTGCCTGCTGCGGCCTGTCTGCATGGACCGTCCAACAGTTTATCAGTGGTGATCTTAGAACTTATGACCATGGAGGGGATGGGAACCCATGCGCCTCATCTGCCTCCTCCACCGTCCTCTCTCTTTGAAGCTTTTGACAGGCTTCTGGCAGGACTGCCAAAGAAGAAAATCACTGAAGCAATGAAGTTCGTCAAGAGGTTGGACGATATACTGGTGATCTCCCTCCCTCCAGAAACCCTGATCCAGGTTGCTTTGTCACTGGCTGAAAGGGCTCTCATCGGCCAGTTCACCAGGCTATGGCCGTCTCCAAAAACCACAGAAAGCTGGGTTAACAGAAATTGGGCTCCTCTGATCAAAGAAAGCGTCGCCTCTTACTTTTTGGGGAGAGGTTATTTCCTCTTCAAGTTCACTTCAAAAGAAGATAAAGACCTGATCTTCCAAAATGGCCCCTACTTCATGGGTCCCCAGGGTCTTTATCTGAACAAATGGACCCCGGACTTCGATCCGGCAGTAGATGTGCCCAAAGCAGTCCCGATGTGGGTCAGGCTCCCAAACCTCCCAGTGCACTGCTAGAACTGGGATTCGCTAAAACACATTGGAAATGCCCTTGGAAAATTCATAAACCGTGCAAATAACAAGGATCAATATGACTGTGCCAGGATATGTGTAGAAGTAGATCTGGAGGTGGGACTACCAGAGGCCATCACAATAAAGGTCGGAAACTGGACGCACATGCAGAAACTGGACTATGAGCAGCTGCCCTTCAAATGTCGGAAATGTCATGTTTACGGACACTTCGCCAGAGGATTCCCATCTAATAAAGAGACTAAGTAGGGAAAAGAGGATGGATGGAACCAAGTCAAGCGAAACAAAAATTATCCCAAGAACCAGAAGCAAGGAGGCTCCAATGGCAAAGGAATCCAGCGAACCACTACTTAGCAGATCATCTCCAAACCGATCTCTGAAAACAAGTTTGATCCCCTGAGCACGCAACCAGAGAGCACACAAGAGGGCAAAACTCAAAAGAAGACAGAAGCAACTCAGGAGACCGAAGCTCAACTCACAAGCAAAGGTACTCCCTCAATCTCAATCTCTCTCAAAGGAACAAGTGTTGAAGATCCAAAAGGCATGACTATAGAAGATGAAGAAGAAGAGCAGGAAACGGAAGAATCAGAAGAGGAAGGAGAAATAGGAGAGTCCCACACCCCAGTAAGAAGATCAACAAGAGGCCGGAAAACCGATAGGGAAAAAAGGGAGCAGGAGACTTACAAAGAAAAACTTCAGGGCAGTCAGCCAACCTTGGATAAAATGCTAGCATCAAAGCTGAAGATATTGAAAAACCCACCCCAAGGCTCCAAGGGAGCCCACCAGAAGCATAAATAATGAAGGACATCTCCTGGAACTACAGAGGGATGGGGAGCAAAACTAAAGAAGAAGCCATCAAAAGTCTAATCAGAACAGAAACCCCAGATCTACTTCTAGTCCAGGAGACAAAGCTGGAAGACATTGTCTTCCTTCAAACAAGCAAGAATCTTTGGAGCAAAAGCGAAGCAAGAGCAATCTCCGCCCAGGGTGCCTCAAGAGGGATAGGTACTCTTTGGAATGCCAACAAATTTACAGTTTTATTCGAGGCCAAGAACACCCATTGGTTGATGCTGAAAATGCAGAACCTAGATACTAAGGAAAAGTTCCGCCTTTTCAATGTTTACTCTCCAGTCAACATTAGGGAAAAAAAAGACTGTTGGGACTCTATAAGACATCAAGCAGATTTGACAGATCTGGAAAACATAATAATTGCTGGCGATCTCAACCTTACCCTACATTCATCAGAAAAAAAGGGAGGCAGCATAGTTCGAGATCCGGCTAGAAAATGGGTGGAGGACATAGTGCAAGATTGGGATTTGCTGGACATCAAGCCCTCTTCATGTAAGTACTCTTGGTCTAACAAAAGAGTGGGCCCTGGACACATTGCTACTAGATTAGATAGATTTATCATTTAAAGTTCCTATCTGCTGCTAGGATTAGAGCCCATAATGCATATTCTTGCCAACAACATCTCTGATCATAAGCCCATAAAACTAGATCTTTTAGCTCACCATGATCTGGGTCCCATCCCATTTAGATTCAGCCCTCTTTGGGTAAAGGAGCCTGATTTCATGCAAACTGTCAAGGAATGCTGGAACCAACCAGTTAAAGGATCTTCGTTCTATATTTGGGAGGAAAAACTCAGAAGGGTGAAAGGAGCTCTAAAAAGATGGGCCAAAACGCTGTCCAATCCGGCCACAATAAGGAAAACCACTAAAGCAGCTCTTGTTTCCCACCAAAATGATATGGAAAACACAATGCCCACAAAGGATTCTCTAGAACAAGAAAGTCTGCTACAACAGCAATATCACAAAGCCTACTTAGCTGAAGAAGAGTATTGGAGAATGAAATCTCGAAACCTCTGGCTTAAAGCAGGGGATAGGAACACTGCTTATTTTCATAAACAAGCCCAAGCAAGGAAATGCTTCAACACTATCTCAGAGATTAAAGAAGAGGGAGATATCCATAAGGATTTTGATCACATAAGGAGAGCAGCGTTTACACATTTCCAAAAATTATATAGTGAAGACAAGGACCCAAGCCACTACCCGGAGCTGTTAGAAAATATACCCTCTGTAATTTCTCAGCAAAGAAATGAATTTCTGGAGGCCAAAGTCACTAAAGATGAGGTGAAAAAGGCTCTCTTCGATATGGACCCAGATAAGGCCCCTGGACCGGATGGTTTCTCTGCTAGATTCCTCCAAGCCTGCTGGCCGATTATTGAAAAAGATCTACTCACAATGGTTCAAAAATCCCAAAATATTCAGAAAATCGGAGGTAGCACTAATTCTGCGTTTTTAGCGCTCATACCCAAGGAAAAAGGTGCCAATAACTTCAACAGATTTTGGCCGATCTCTCTATGTAATACAGGGTACAAATTGATCACCAAAGTAATTGCAAACAGATTAAAGTTTATCCTCCCCAAAATAATTCCAGAGAATCAAGGAGGCTTCATTCATGGAAGGCAGATTGTGGACAACTTTCTACTGGTCCAGGAGGCAATACACTCGAGTCTACAGCGAAAAGAGCAAGGTATGGTGATCAAACTTGATTTAGCAAATGCTTTTGATCGAGTCAATCATAGCTTTCTTGTAAATGTTATGTACAAATTTGGTTTTGGAACAAACTTCATCAATTGGATCCGGGCATGCATCTCAGAGCCATGGATAGCTCCTCTTGTCAATGGAAGAGCCACAGACTTCTTTAAAGCCTCGAGAGGACTCAGGGAGGGGTGCCCTCTATCCCCCCTTCTCTTTGTCATTTAGGCCTCAGCCCTCAGCTTCTTGCTAGATAAAAAGTTGCATGAACAAGAAATTAATGGTCTGCACATTGCAAGAGGGACCAAAAATATTAACCATGCTTTGTTTGCGGATGACACACTGCTGTTAGGTCCCGCCTCTATTCCCTCTGCCACAAAGTTCAAAGAAATCCTGAGTGAGTTTAGTGAAGCTTCAGGCAGTGTTGTTAACAAGAGCAAATGCCATATTTTCAGTTGGAATACTTCGCCTAGGCTGCTATCTGCCATCTCCAGATGTTTGGGCTTTGAAGCTTCCTCCACCTGGTCTTCCTTTAAATACCTGTGCCTCCCATCATAAGAGATCATCTAGCAAAGATTGGCTCCCACAGTTAGAAAAGTTCAAGGCAAAGATTCAAGCCTGGAGATACTCCTGGCTGAATGCTGCAGGCAAAACAGTCTTAATAAAATCTGTTCTCAACAGCTTGCCTCTATTCCAATTCTCAGGACTCCTCGCTCTGACAATCATCCTAAGCAAAATGGAGGAATACATAAGGAGGTTCTTCTGGAAGGGAGGGAAACAAAATGAAAAAAAGATCCCTCTTGTCAGCTGGGATATCATCTCCAAGCCGCTGTGGGAAGGTGGCCTAAATTTCAAGAATCTTCGTCATCAGAACGTGGCAATGGCTGCAAAAATCGTTTGGAGGATCATCGCCCCCAATCCTAGCTGGGCCCAAAAGGCACTCTGGAAAAAATATTTCAGAGGTCCAAGAGCCAGATGTTTAGACAATGTGATACGCCGGCCTAATTCGACATTCCTCAAAATATATGATAGAGTAGCATCACTAATCTCCGCCCACTCCTACTGGATACCAGGCAACGAAAAAAAAATTAATATATGGTCGGACAGAATAATGAACAAGGAGCCAATTGAAACCAGAGCGTCCATAAATTTGCTGCGCTATTGGATGGACAACGAAGGCATGCAAACCTTGTGGGATATTTCATGCTAGAATGATGCGAAATGGGCAGGCTGGAAGCATTTACATGTGTCGGACAACCTGATCTCAGAGTGGACCACGCTCCTCGACGCCCTCGATGGTCTGGCACCAACGCATGCGCGGAAGAGAGATGAGATGGGCTGGGGGCCAAAAGGTAGTGGATACACAGTCGCACAGGGGTATGCTAAACTTATCTAGCGCCCTCATGTTCCTACGAATCCAACTCCTTGGAAAGGTGTCTGGCAACTGCCCTCTTGGCCCAAGGTCAATTTCTTCGCCTGGGTTTACTGCCATGGAAAAATTTTAACTTATGATAACTTGCAGAAGAAAGGCTTCCACCCTTCCATCTGTCCTCTGTGCAATGACAACGCTGAGACAACAATCCATCTAATGCTAGATTGCAGCTTCTCCAGGCAAATTTGGTCCTATTTTACCCACGATCTGGATCCTAATTTCACTGTTCCTCGCTCCACATCTGAACTTTTCTCTGAATGGGCAAACAGATTTCAGGACCTCCTCCTAAAAATCTGATTATCAAAGCATCATGGGCTGTCCTCCCAAAAATTATTTGTTGGTAGTTATGGATAGAGCGCAATAAAATAATTTTCAGAAACACAAAACAGAGCCACAAAGTCATAGAAACCAAAATTAAAAGTCACATAAAGGAGTGCTTGATTGACCTAAAAGACGACTCCAATCTCAGACAGCAGGACATAGCATGGGGATCAACACTAGAACTTCAATTTCATCCAATAGTCAAAAAAGCGCCCACTATCAAAGATTGGCAAATAAGAAAGTCCAAGAATGACTTCCAAGAGTGGCTTAAATCGGAAGCAAGGCACTCACTTTTCTTTGACGGAGTAGCAAAGGGAAATCCGGGCAAAGCTGGTGCAGTAGGTGTTGTTCTAAAAAAAACCGGGGAAAAAATTCATTCCTACGCTTAGGGTCTTGGTTACACTACCAGCATCCAAGCTGAGGCCTTAGCCCTCTTCCAAGGACTCAAGACCCTTAAAGAACTGGACATTAATGAAGCAACTGTCATAGGCGACTCTCAAGTCATTATAAATGCAATGGTTTCTAGCATTCCAGTACCAGACCTCAATCTAGCAAGGCTGATCACCAGGATCAAAGGCTTGGAAAGCAACTTCAAGGATTTGAAGTACTACCATGTGTTGAGAATCCACAATAAAAAGGCGGACATCGAAGCTAATAAAGTTGCCCTACTCTCTGCCGGGACTAAGATGAAAGAGGAAGAAGAATTATGGGAACCCATCCCATAATTAGACTGCTGCCATGTTCTACTGCCTATTACTAATACAATTCGTTTGTATTTTCAAGTGGGGGAAAATCTCTGAAAATAACTCAGCAGGGGTCTATCCAAGGAAGATTCTTGTAAGTCTCAGATACATTCTTAGCGAAGAAATGCATCAAGACAAAGAAGCACATAATGTAATCAGATTTTGGCATTCTGCCCAAGATTAATATAAAGCCCCATAACCGTTCCTGTAAAAAAAAAAAAAAGGTTAAAGAAATCAAATTAATATATTTAAATATTATTTAAATATTAAATAAATAAATATAATAAATTGAAATAAATTTATATTATATGGATTATAAATAAAATTAGTTTAGATATATTTTAATTTTGGATGTATTAAGTGTTGAGAGGGATCAAATTTCTCGAGGTGCAAACATTTCCTGAAGTTTTGTACTCAAAAAAGGGGTTTTCACCTCGAAAGATCTAATCTCTCTCGACGCTTAATAGATATGGGGTTAAGATGAATCTAGGTTGGTGTTAGTCATTTGCAGTCACACAAAATTTGTTGAACATATAAGTATTCTTATCATTTTAAATATGCTAAATATATTTAAGATTAATTTTGTCATTTTAATTGTGAATTTACTCAGTTACCTCCGCTTTTTGAGGTGATAGAGACTGTAAATAATTTGAATGGTGAAATACAAATTTTGAACACAAAGTAACAATGTAACAATGTTTAGTGATAGAAAATGCGAATAATAAGAATGTTGCCAAGTATGAATAGTCTTCATTGTGATCATTCTTAAACTATTTTCTTCTATTGTTCTTATTGTAACACCTATTAGGTTTGCCATCTTTTCACATAAGTCATATGAAAAGGGTGGTTGAAATCATAGACCATTCAAATCTTTAACTTAAGATATTGTAGTAAACGTCATACCTTGCCTCTCTTGCTCTCCAATATTAATAGTACATTTCTCCAATGTCAAACATTGTGACTTATGGAATGTTAAACCCCAAGTAAGTTTCAATGGTAGTTGTTTCTATTATCTCATTGAATGCAAAGTGACTAACAATATTGAATGATTGAAAATGGGAATAATAAGAATGTAGTCAATTACAAATATTTTACAGTTTCAAGAAGCAAACATTTCAAGTAAGTGAACATTTTTCTTAAGATGAAAATTCAAGTATTTTATTTATGGTTGAATAATTGTACCACAAAAATCAATGCACGTTGTCAATGACTTTTTTGTGCTTACAATGAAATCAAACGTTGTCAATGATTTTTTGTGCTTGCACTGAAATCAATGCACACTATTTTTCTAATTATTCAAATTAATGTACATCATACATCTAGTTACATCAAATCATAAATAAACATCTACACCAAAATCAATGCATCTAGTGCAAGAAATCAAATAGGATCAGAAATCTGCATATACATTGAAATCAATGCATCTAGTACAAGTAATCAAATATGATTAGAAATCAACATCTACATTGAAATCAATGCATCTAGTGCAAGCAATCAAATAGGATTAGAAATCAACATCTATACTGAAATCAACACATCTAATGCAGCAACCAAATAGGATTAGAAACTAACAACTGCATTGAAATCAATGCATCTAGTGCAATCAATCAAATATGATCAGGAATCAATATCTACACTAAAATCAATACATCTATTTCAGTGAAAAACAAAATATTCATGGCTTTCTAAATCCAAATTCTTTTACCTTTCTTAAAATCCTTACTTCCTCTTTCTATATAGTTAATAATGTTCAACATTATATAATACTATATATTATATGTATTTGTCTCTTGTGTGTCTCTTTCTTCTTCCCTCTTTTTGTCCCCTCCATATTTGTGTCAATATCCATCCTTCTCTCCCTCTCTCTCTCCCCCCCTCTCTCTCTCTGCTTCTGCCTCCCTCTCTCTATCTCTCTCTTCTTCCCTCTCTATATCCTTGTCATTTATATTTATATCTCCCTCCATCTCTCCATCTTTGTCTCTCTATCACACCCCCTCAAACACACATGCTCTCTCTCTCTCTCTCTCTCTCTCTCTCTTTCCATATATATCTATCTCTCCCTCCCTCCCTCATTCTATCTCTCTCTTCTTCCCTTTCTCCCCCCTCCATCGATATCTCTATCGCCCTTCGTCTCTCTTTCTTTATATCTCTATCTACCCCCCCCGCAAAACATGCACACTCTCACACGATAACTATCTATCTCTCACTCTCTTTGCATATATATTTATCTCTCTATGCCTTCCCCCCTCTCCCTCTCTCTCTCTCTCCATTTCTCCCTTGTCACCATCTCTCTCTCTCTCCACCTTTCTCTCTTTATGTCTTTCTTCTTACCTCCCTCTCTCCTCCCCTCCAAATTAGTCTCTCTCCCCCTCCCTCTCTGCTTATCTCTCTCAAGTCATCTCTCTTTTAATTCCTTCTCTCCCTCTCCTCCTCTCTCTCTTCATTCCCCTATCTCCCTCTCTCACACATCCCTCTCTCTCTCTCTCTCTCTCTTTCTCTCTCTTTCTCTCTCTCTATCACTAGTTATCTCCCTCTTTCCTTCTCCCCTCCCCCTCTCTCTCCCCCCTCCATACATATGATTGAGAATTGCCACTCTCTGTAATTAATGATCAATGTAAGGTCTAAGATATTTTACATTTTAATTTTTTATTTTGAATGATTTATGGTTTTTGGGCATGTGGTATTGATTAGCCATGGTATTGGCCCATGTTATTGTAACAAAACCTATTTACAAGTTAATAATATACTTGGTTAATAAGTTTATTGTAAGTATTAAGTGGTCACTATTAGTTTAGCATTGACCAATGCAAATTATAATATTTAACTATGAAAAATAAATATTTATTTTTCAATATTATTGAAAAAAAAAACTAATTTTCAAACATTTGATTGGACCATAACTTGAAGCCATGTGGATAATTACCTTACATATTCTATGCCATAATTTATGGATATAGTTGCAATATTCATGCACGATTTTTAAATATTTATTAGTGATTTTTTATTCTTAAGATTTGTAGGAAAGCCATAAAGAAAAATCCTTGAAAATAGCTTATACTAAAGTAAATAACATATTTACCAGCAATTAGTTCCCACCATAATTTAAGCAAGTATTTTCATCTCTCTCTCTCTTTCTCCAACTCTAACACTATCTTTCTTCATCTCTCTTTCTCTCTCCCCCCCTTCCATATCGATATCTCCTCCTCTTTGTTTCCTTTCTCTCTCTCTGCTTTCCTTCTCTTTGTATTACCTCCTCTCCTCTCTCCCTCACTCTCTTCATATCTCCCTTGTCACTTCCTCTCTCTATACCTCTATCTCTCTATTTTTTTTTTCTCCATCTCTCTCTCCCCCTCCAACTCCATCTCTCTTTCCCTCCTTCTCTCACTCCCCTCCTCCCTCTCTCTCTTCATTCCTATATCTCCCTATCTTTCTCACCTCCCTCTCTCTCTCTCTGTCTCTCTACCCTACTTCTCTATCACTATCTCTCTCCCTCTTTCCTTCTCTCTACCCCCTCTCTCACACCTCCCTCTCTCTCTATACCCTACATCTCTATCACTATCTCTCTCCCTCTCTCCTTCTATCTCCCCCCCCGCCCTCTCTCTGTTTCCCTCTCTCTCCCCCCTTCCATCCATATGATTGAGAATTGTCACTCTTTGTAATCAATGATCAATGTAAGGCCTAATATATTTTACATTTTAATTTTTTATTGTGAAATAATTTTTGGTTTTGGGGCATTTGGTATTAATAAGCCATGGTATTGGGTCATGGTTTTGTAACAAAACCTATTTACAAGATAATAATATACATGGTTAATAAATGTAAAATAAATGTGAGTACAAATTTTCGTATTCAAATCCCCCAAATTTTAATTCATGGCCTTGTGTTGGGGGCAGTGAGGAACAGGGATTATAGTGGTAGCAGTGAAAATCGACCCCATGTCGAATGAGTATGAGACTAACCTAGTTGTTGATTGTCCCAGAAAAAATGTCAATAAATATAAATACATATAAATTAATAGAATTATAAAGTTAGAAGAGTAAATATTCTCAAGTCATATCACTTCATGAAAGAGGAGTTATACATATTCAATTTAAAAAAATACTTATTTGTAATTATTTAATGGATGAAATGAGACTTCATCTTGAAAATTTCCCCTTGGAAATCACTATGTATGATATCGAGTATATGTTATTAGCCTTCACTCATTCCTCTTTTTACATGGACATAAATAAAGAAGTAGAAACGATCTCCAAAGAAAGATTAGAGCCGCAAGAGGGCACTTGAGAAAGCCTTGAATCCACTTAAGGAGAATCTTGTTCTTATTTTCATGAACCTTGATTTTAATTTATTCATCTTCTTAGATACTATGGAACAATGATCCTTGAAATTGGATTTTTCTTAATATTTTTGGGGAGATGGTATATATATTTGTTAGGATTGTTTGAGTTAAAAAAATGGAAGTTTCTATGTATAGAATACATAATTTTGCTAGAAGCAAGAAAAAGGTTTGAAACAATATGTGGATGAGCAATTTTTATCCTTACTGGTATATATTGAAACAATGCAAGAATATGATAAAGAATGTCTAGGTATTTTTGTATTTGGCCTCATGAGGCAGTGTGGAATACTCCCCTTCCCCTCCCCCCCTCCCAGTGAAGAAAATGACTTGGAAACTTGCACTCTTGTCCAAATATTTGATACATCCCATGATAATTTGGAAATGGAGGAGTTAGTTGACACTTTCATGAACGATAACATAGTGGGTCCACTAATGAAGTGTTGATGCCTCGAAAATCGCTGCAACAACATTGGGGAAACCACCCGGTCCGGACCTTAGTACATCTCCTTTTCCGTTTGGGATAGTGGCTCCGACTGGGGATGATGGGACCAGTTTCCCAGTAATAGATAAAATGGGATGTGTGAATGTTTTATAAGTAACACTAGTGATAGGCGAAAGACTAATACTATTAACAAAATATAAAGAAATGAAACTATCCCGGGAATCTATTGAGCTCTAAAGCGTAGCTTTTGATGCTCTATATCTGAAAGATAAACATATAGATGACTGTATCCTTAAGACATAGATATTGAATTATTTAAGATTGTTGTGCTTAAATAGTTAAGCGCAGCGATTAAAGCGATATTACTACACTCTACTCATTCATATCATTAACATATACATGATTAAAAGTAAAGGCATATCATATAAACACCCAATAGTGGAATGAATAAGATTTGCTGTTATAGCGCATGTATACAATCAACGATAGCAAGAATAATTACATAACAATTCACATACACAGAATGACTTCAGACAAATATAGAAGTACCATTTGAGCTGTATGCCAATCCCAGATATTAATCGCTATGTGTGGTTCTTCCCTTAACGCATAAACATTTCTCAATCAATGACAATAGTGCACAATTGAATCAAGAAATTTCTCCATTAAAGTAAAATTCATAAAAGAATAAAGGCTGAAGCGCAATAGTGCAAACTTCAGTCTGTTAAGTCTATTACAAAATTTTACGACCCTTTCTAAAAAAATGAAAGGGTCTATAAATACTATGCTAATCTAAATATCTACAAAACAGAAACGCTAACTAAGCTGATATCAATAACTTTTTGTTGCTATTTCTGCTGGCGATCTGAGGAGCTGGAGGATGATTCATTCTGTCGGTTGCTTTCCTTTGAACCTGAGCTGATTAATGGCAAGCATTGGCTCAATTTCAGGAGCTTAGTTGAGCCGCGAACTGAGCTGGGCAGCGTAGGTGGCGTCTTGGATGTCTGGGGATCATATATTGAATGGCATCTGTTAAGCATTTGAGGGCGGCTCTTTGTTCATGAGGCTTCACTAGGAAGTGCCAATATGTTTCCATGTTTAAACTGTTTACTCCGGCGATTAATCTTCCTCTGTCTTCTAACTGTGGATAACATGTTTGCTCCAATGCATTTGCTGTAGTAACCTTTCCGGGTGTACACTGGGAGATCAAGTTTGCTATGTAGAGAGTATCGTTAACTAGATCAACCAAATTGTTAGAAGTTAATCTGCACCTTGAAGCTGCTCTCTCTGCCTTTAACACCTGTGTATGCCATTTCGTGAACAGTATATCCTTATGAACCTCAAGTATTCTTAGAAAATTGGAGGCTTTTCCCGATTTCGAATCTTGCCATTCAAGGTATGCGGTAATAGCTTCATTGGCTTGATTCAAGTCATCCCTTGCTTTCTCTACCTGCTCATTTACGGCTGTAGTTAATTCGCAGAGTGGCTCTGCTTGAGAGAGTTGTTGAGACAAGAGTTTAACTTGCGCTATCAGCGCATTGTTGATCAACATAGCCACTTTTCTGAATTCCATTATCTGCGAATCTCCTTTGATATTCTCTAGCTGTGTTGTTATTTGAGCGATATGCTCATCCTTGGTTTTTAACAATTGCTCATTCGCCGCTTTTAATTGCTCCAAAGCCTCTGTTAATTCATTTTGTTTCTGGATCGCTGCCTGATTAATCCTCTGTTTCTCTTCCTCCCATTGCTGAGCCAATTGGCTATTTATTTGTTGTTGCTCCACTAACTGTTCGTCTGCATGCGTTGTCCTCTGTTGTTGTGTCGCTAACTGCTCCTCGGCTTGTGTTACCCTCTGTTTTATCTCAGCTAATTCGGTTTGTAACGTGGAGATTTCCTGGTCTTTAGTCTTTAATAAAAGACTTACCTCTGATGCTTTGTCAATGGTTGCAGCTGAATAAGCTCCAGCGTACTGTGACAATTTAGT
>APFE030323259.1:0-10239 GCA_000404065.3 Pinus taeda
CTGGCAAAAGCTAACTAGCCTGCTATCGGGCCTTTAATGCACCGATAGCAGGCCCACCATGTCCATGTCCATGCTTATGTCCATAACATACACTATGCCGGACATCCCGATTCCCGGCGAATTCCCGGCGACTCCACCTTTCCTATTCAGCGATAGTTTATTTAATGCTGTTTGAGAGTATTAATGACAGTACATGATTTCCATCGGTTCTAGTATTTCTCATTTATTATCAGCAGATTCCCATTTATATTTCCCACTCTCAGAGGCCATTTGAATTTGAAATTTGTTGTCCCGCTTTGTTTTGAAATTTGTTGTTCCGCCTTGTTATAGCAGGGCATGCTCTCTTTCATGCACTTGCGGCATGCTCTCTTTGGCAGACTCTGTGGAGACGATATCGATGAGCTCTTGCTGTGGCCATGGTAACGGGGCCTCGGATGGCTGGCATGGCAATGCAATTGCAATCCAGTGTACATTGCAAATACAAGCATACACAATTTGTGATGGTTATGAGAATGAGGTGGTCTGAATAAAAGCATTGTTCACAATCACCAAATTCTTGAAGAAGCCATCCACCTGGTTTCTCAAAAGTTCTTAAATCTTCGTCAACCCTTTCTCTTCGTAAAAGTGAAAACGTCTATATTTCTTTGACCCGGACAAACTCGGATTCATTTGAACAAAACAATCATATATTTTGGTTTTAACGTGGCTGACTAGGAGACAACCAAATTTAAGTTACTTCACAAAGTTATTAGCACTAATATTCCGCTTAAGAGTTGTCTATCATGTTCTTTGTACACCTTTTCACATGATAATTCCAGTAAAATATAGCCTTCTTGTGATGATCTTTAACGTTTACCAGAAAAACCATTAATTATAATTTCACGTCTCTTTAAACGGTTAATGTTATCTACTGGTTCATTCAATCTACGGAACGATATTGGTGACATGTCATGCAAACACACACATAGTTTGTATACATAGAGCTCGACTTCCATGCAACTCACCGAGAGACCAGCAAAGAGATTCTCCTTCGATTTCCGAAGCCAAGACTAGTTCCAATTTTTAGCTCTACTTTTACGCATAATTTTCTACAAATTCCAATTTCCAATCGTACTCCACTTCAGCTCAACAGCCTTTGAAGAAAAAAACTATCTGATCTATGTATTATGAATGAAAACCAGTTACATATAGTCTTTTACATATCCTTTTGTCGATATCCTTTTTTTTATAACCGAGATAAACTTTGCCTCTTTACATTAGCTTTGCATATTGTGATTCAGATTATGTGGCGCTCTGCAATCTTGAGTTCAACCAGATCCAGAGGTAACGTCTTTCAAATATCAAAGGATGCCGATATCATCAGAACTGGAAGTTTTTTAGTCGGCCTTGGAAGAAAGATAGAAGCAATTGAGTCTGCATGGGGAAGATTGCAAGTGCGTAGATTATGTGAGATGGCTGTCGGAAGCAATGGAAACCCTCTCTGTGACATACGCGGATCTGTTTGTTCTTGTTCCCGCAAATACATTGGAATGGGATGATGAACGGACTAATGAATACACGATCTTTAACCTGGAAGTTCTCCATTTTTGCATCGCAGTGAACACCCAAATTGGAAAGCTTCAAGGAACACAACTTTTGCTCTGATGGCATCCGGTCGTCTGACAAAATTCTGGGAGCTATGGTTAATCTGCTAGATGAAAATTTCAATTACCTGAAATGCAATGGGGCTTTGATTAACCAAGTTAGAGGCTTTGATTAAACCCTGGAGGGTGAGGGGAAGGTATTATATTTGGGCTCGTCATCACCTGATGCGCTTACGCATAGGGCTTTATATGGAGTAAAGGCAATAACTATATTATTTTCTGGTTCTTTTGCATGGATTCTATTGATGTGCTCTTCTTTTTCTGAATCTGATTCTTCTCGCTAGTTAATAAATTCGACCCTAAACTTGCTTCTTGTAGTCCGTGTCTTTCCTGGACCTGCAAAAGAGGGTAATTTCTCAACAAGTGCACAGCGATAATCGTGGGTCGGATAATCGATGGATTGGAAAGCTTAAAGGCAGTAGCTGCAGACCTGAGGTCACTCATCCAGACAATACCATTACTTTCTGAGAATGGAAATAGTGAGGAGAAGTTAAAGATGAGAATAGCTATCCATGTGGATGAATTCAAACATAAACTTGAAAGGGTTGACAAAGATTTAAGAGCTTTTTCAAGAATTTGGTGATTGTGAACAATGCTTTCATTCAGACCACCTCATTCTCATAACCATCACAAATTCTGTGTGCTTGTATTTACAATGTACACTGCATTGCAATTGCATTGCCATGCCAGCCATCCGAGGCCCCGTTACCAAGGCCACAGCAAGAGCTGGTCAATCTCGTCTCCAGAGAGTCTGCCAAAGAGAGCATGACGCAAGTGTATGAAAGAGAGCATGCCCTGCTATAACAAGGCGCAACAACAAATTTCAAAACAAAGCGGGACAGCAAATTTCAAATTCAAATGGCCTCTGGGAGTGGGAAATATAAATGGGAATCTGCTTATAATAAATGAGAAATACTAGACCCGATGGAAATCATGTACTGTCACTAATACTCTCAAACAGCATTAAATAAACTATCGCTGAATAAGAAAGGTGGACTCGCCGGGAATTCGCCGGGAATCGGGATGTCCTGCATGGTGTATGTTATGGACATAAGCATGAACATGGACATGGTGGCCTGCTATCGGTGCATTAAAGGCCCGATAGCCGGCTAGTTAGCTCTTGCCGCGAAAGCTATTCTACATTTATTGATACATTAATGCGATGCCTTACAGTATATATCTTTCTGGCGATCCCTCCTCCTTATATCATTGCCGTTGCCGTCCCTCACACTATGCATCCATGCATGGGATGACATGTTACATCTCACAAAAATCCTGTGACCCAATGTTTCTACCCATCTAGCCTGGCCACCTCCACTACAGTGCACCCTAGGGTATTAATTGCATTTGATGTTTTAAACACGTCACATTCCACCGCCATATTTTCCATGGATTATTGCTTCCGATATTAATCGATTTTTTTAAACGTGTCACATTCCACTGTCATATTTTCCATGGATTATGCTTCCGATATTAATGGATTTTATCCGTTGTTTCGCCCAATTTTGGCTATTACACCTGTTGTTGCGGGTGGGTCATTTTGGTTAACTATTCTCTGAAGTTTTCCCCTAGAGAGCTTACAAAAACATGGGTGAACAAAAGTTACAAAGGGTAGGATCACGCAGTGTATCAATAAATCGAGAGTAGCAAACACTTGTAGTGTTGCCTCCCCATCTACTTTGAAACATGTATTTCTCAGTTAATTTTCTATTATGTAAGAGAAACAAGAAATCCGCCATAGATTTGAACTATTTTCCATTAATTTGCCCCGTGTATCACCTTGCAGTCAGAAAACTTCTGCCTATATGCTGCTATTTTCCTTCTAAAGGAAATAATCTATGTGGAGTTTTCTATCGATTTGGAAGAAATTTGCTAGCGATTTGAACTAATTTTCTAATCCGAAAATAGGCAATATCGTCCTCCATAATTTCCCCGTCCCCCTTTACCCACCATTCAAACAGAAAATTCCTATTATTCTGTTGTCGCTTTCATGTAGAAGAAATAAATTAGCTTCTCACGAGTCATTTACTGATGTGTGTGTTCTCTATTCTTTTTGTTTATGTTGTAGTTATTAAGAAGAGTTACACCCTCCAAAATTTTGATTTGCAACATGATAGATATAGGTTCATATTTGACTAGATAAAGATTTATCAGGACTTTACCACATTGATCAACACTTGGGTTGACCCGAGCACAATGCAAAGTAAATCGTCGACAAACCATTAAAAAGTGATGCAGCTACAGGCTGCCTCTGAGAGTGCACAACAATACCATGGAAATAACAAAAAATTAAAATAAACAATATTTTATTCCAGCAAGGCATACCACAACCCTTCACCATTACAAGGTGAGAAATCGGCCAAATTTTCTGGCATTGTTCAAGGAAGAAGATTGAGGGTCTATTTGAACTATTTAACATTCCAAACAAAATATATTTAAAGTAAATAACACAGGTTGGTCTCCAAAGACCTCTGCAGCTCATCTGCTCTTTAATTTCACCAAAGAAATAAAACATTCTCTACTGGTATTATAATCTTTTAGATTTCAAAAGGAACTCACCCATCTTTCTTGATAAAATTTCTCCTGCGGGCACGTACCAGAGATTTTCCATGTCGGCAAATAATTTCACTGTATATTTACGATTTGAACTATTTTCACCGATTTCTGTGATTCCTGATACTATGGTGACGCAAGTGATCTGGAGGAGGCACGCCGAATCTTCAATCAGTACGATTTTGAAGAACAGCCTCGTCTTTCCAATGCATTCCCTAAAGAAGATGATCTCACAAGTGCGACTGTAGCTACATTTAAAAAAGGTGCGACTGTAGCTTCTTAGCAGTGGAAGCCTCCATGTTCTTTTTCCTGATGTCTCAACCTTTAGCCACCACTCCTTGCGATTAAAACATAGCATTACATTTGTATGCATTTGTATATATAATGGAAGCCTTTCATATGCTAAAACTGTGGCAACAGAAACGATCAGGATTTCTTCATGCAACAAGAGAAGTGCAATAGAAACAAAAATATTTGAAGTCCAGGATAATTCCACGGTATTACAGTATGGCTTATTTGTTAGCTATTTTGAAAGGTTTCCTTTTTTATTTTCTTATCTAATTTTACATTTGCAAATATTTTTACAGGTAAGCCTTAGCTTATCTGTTACCTACTTTGGAAATTTTTCTTTTCATTTTCTTATCTAATTTACCCATGCTTGGATAAGAATTTGTCAATGATTTACAAGTAATTTATTCAAGTGCAAATTTCTTTGATACACTGCCTTGTCTAGGATTTGGAAATTTTTTACTCGAGCCATGAAACTCTTTCCTTAACCAACAAAGTTGTTTAATAGCCCTCTTCTAGAGGCAATTCCGCTCCAAAAATCTAGAAAACAAGGGTGTCAACTTGAGGTGGTTTAAATTAATATTTTAATTAAGTAATTTGGTTTTGTTCACTTTGACGATTTTTTATAGACATATATTTTGATTTAAATTGTAGGGAAATAAGGATTTTTTTTAACAAAAACTGATGAATATTTAATTTAAGTAAATATTTTTATATATTTTTATTTCCATTTTTTTTTTATTGTTATAGTTTTTTAACTTAAATATTTAATTATATCTAATTTTCGAATAATAAATAAAAATTATTTTATTAAATTATAAAAAACTTTGACTTCATCTCAAGTATGCTTGGTGAATGGTGTTCAGACTAATGCATATTGCATTGTGTTCTTTATATTCTTGCCACCATCTCATGAAACTGTCACCGATGTCTATCTCTTGTATGCTGGCAAGTGGTTTTGGAACAAATTTGAATTTGGTTATAAATGGAGAAAACTTGGAAGGGGAATCATCTCCAATGCAATAAGTGGCTATTGAGCTGAGTTACTCTAGAATTCAAGCCTTGCATTGCAGAAAAATCCAAAAACAAGCAACTAGATATATTTTATTACTGTATTATGCTTCTAAGTTCTCAGTCTTGAAATTACTTATAGAAATTGCAGTAGATTGTAAATTGTTTGGAAATTTGTGTTGGTGAAATGGACAGGCTATAAGTCCACTGTTTACAGAATAGTTTTTGGCTATTAAAAAGGTTGTTGTTTAATTGTTGGAGGAGAAATCAATAATTTTTTCACTTTCTTTTTTTCAATCTGTATTATATCATAATAAAAATAAAAAATAAAAATCAGTCTCCAGTGGATTTGAGTTGCATGAAATTTGTCTTTTTCTATTCAATATATTGGATCTGTGTTGAGTTTTTATCATCTACAAAAAAAAAGTTGAGTTGCAACAAATAGATATATTTTATGTCTAGTAACATAAGTTCATGTTAAAGTTGCAACAATTATATTGAAAAAATATTCAAGTGAAATTTGCATGAATTACATTGTAAAAATACAAGACTTGTTTGAGAACTGGGTGAAGTAAAAGATGAGTTGGTAAAGAACTTTGTTGAACACATTCAGGAAGTGTTAAAGACCTCTTGGAGTAATAGAATGTGGCCCCATAGTTTAGGTTCAAAATAATTATAAGTTTATTAAACTAAGAGAAAGTGTGTCTAACATTGTAATTGGTTCGTTACCTGTATTAACTAGGTTTGTCAAGAGGTTAACAGAAACTAGACCGGCTAGGTGCTCTACACTGGGATATGGGAGATCTCAATTAGGTTTTATAGAAATCTGCCCCATCCATATTGAAATCTATCCAAATGTCATGTTTGTGTTCATAGTACATACACTAAACCGTTGTTAAGACCAGGTTCAAACCAAGTACAAATCTGAGTTGTACACAAATGTCATGTTTGTGTTTATGCACACTCAAATGTCGTTGTTGAGACCAAGTTGAAATCAAGTGCAAATCTGAGCACTTATCCTCATGAAACAAAGTGCAAATCTGAACACTTAGCCCCATCGTGAATATTAGAAACTTAATTTTTAGAAAAATAAAACAACTCGTTTATTACATTTAATCAGAATGAATATTCGAAAAGAACATGGATGGATGGATCTACCATTACCAATGCTGGCGAATAAACAGACGATAGCAGTGTGTCCAGCGTTTGAAAAGTTTCTTGCATTCTTTCATACACTTCACTCAATGTTGCTTTCTTGTCGATGCTTTCTCTTGTAGTCTTCATAAGTTTTTTGCGTGTTATCTGGTAAACATATTAATACAACCATCTATTAACCAATTGTTCATAAAAGGAATTGCCAGACGAGCATTCTGATCCTCAACAGTCTGAGGCATCTGCTGCATTCCTGTACATGTCTCCTAAGTGTTGCCAAACTTTTGGTATGCATCAGGGATGGAGGCAATCCAATGAGTCCACTTATCCCAACCTGTGTTCACTTAAGACTGTCAGATGTACAAAGCATGTAAATTGATCTAACAAGAATTTAAAACTGTAACATTTACAAATCATGCAAATTGATACAACAAGAATCTTGAAGAGTTGTTTTAAATATTTAGGCCTATATTTTTAAAAAGTTGATAGTTATGGTAACCACAAAGAAATAGATATGAACATTGATTTTTACTTTAAAGTGTTTTTATGATGTTTTTAACATCACTATTGTTTACATATTCATTTATAAGGAAGTAAGAAAATGGAGGAAAATAGACATAAATGGGAGGTAATTATCAAAGGCACCAAGCAAGTGTTCACTTGTGTTGTTGGTGGTTATGCAGGGATCTTGAGTCGATTTAAGCTATTTGGCCTTAATCATCATTGTGCTATCGTGCACAATCTCCCACCAATTCCTCCACGTCAAAGAGGTCGAGTAAGACATGCAAATGCTACATGGGCGGTCAAATCAACAAGTGCAGCTAAAAGACAAAATGAAAAAATACAATATGATTCAGATGCAAGACTATGTCATGCACGACAAAAAGCATATAAAAGATTTGTCAATGAAGAAATTCTTTCAGCTGTAAGTATTTATTAGTATTTATTTGTATATGCTTTTTTATTAATATTGTCAATGAAGAAATTATTTTAGCTATAAGTATTTATTAGTATTTATCTGTATATGTTTTTTATTAATATGAATTTATTGTTGTGGGATAAATTTATTGAAACTTGTTTTCACAGCCAGTTGTTACATTTGATCAACTTAATGATACTTCAAAGCAAAAAATTTGTGAAAAAATTCAACATTGGCATCAGAGTCTACCTCGTAGACGTATGGAGACAATGAAGTTTTGGAAATAATACTAAGAGGGGGGATGAATCAGTATTATCAAGTCAAATTATTTTTCAATTCATACAAAGATTTGTATATGCTACTTCAATTAGTGTAAACAACATGTATATGCAGCTCTGGTTAATGAAACTCGAGTATAAATTGCAACCTTTTAATTTGATTTATCCTTCAGATGTTGATCATTAATTTGTGTGTCAGAACCATATAAACAGTAACCAGGAACAGAAAAATAGAGCAGACATTCACACAAAAGAACACAAGATATAAGGTGGAAAGCCAATGTGGGTGAAAACTACCTGCTGTAATTCGTCTCTATCTTCTTTCAATTAGAAACTTCTTGTTACAATGCTTATGTACTGGTGCTGTTTTATACCAGTACACAAGCTACTACCTTCAAAAGGTTACTACATTCTCTCATTCTCCAACTTCTCCTGGAAGGGAGCTACAACCCCCTTAGCTCTTGTACTAGCTGATGTACTAGTACGTAGGTGCTGACCTGCAGAAGGCTGCAACCTTCTCTTTCTTTCAAGGACCACTTTTTATAAATAACATCAACCAAGTATATCTGCATCAACCAATCTCCTTGTACAAACCAATACTAAATCAAACAATCACTTTTCTGTGTGCTATACCAAAAAAAAATAACTATAACCAGGCACCAATTCTGAACCCAGAATACTGTAGCAATAAACAGAAGTAGCTAAAACAGATTTCATGAGATGTATGCCACTTCAATATGCAGAAACCTGTGTACATACGTAGCTGTATTAAGGCCAACCAGTGTATACACCATCTTCAGTAGCTGAACCCACGTGTATATGCGCCTCTTCTATGCCGAACCTGCATACAGATCTATAAAAGATAATTTACCCTTTCACTTAATCAGACATCAGTTATACCCAGATTATCATATTTATAGATCTAATCATGCGCCAATTATAACAGATCAAAATCACACAATGATACTACTATTCAAGCCTTAAGATCTCGACCCATCAATAGAACTTATCCATCTTGTAACGTTCAGGTTCCTCCATGATTCAGCTCCAACTATACACCACAAACCAATCACCAGTATTCGAGATCTTGCTCCTCTTAAGATATTCAACGCTTAAGTCAATAAACTTGCCAAATGATTTCCTTCCCTTTTATAGTCTTAGGCCTAACTCAAACCATGGTCCAAAACTCTTGAGAACCAATACTAGGGACCCAATACCTGGGTTCAATATTTTGGACACAATACCAAGGTCCAAATACCATTGACCCAAAAATAATATTTCCCACATGTACGCGATTTTTTGTGCATGAAAGTGCGTGTATACGCATACGCGACTTTTGATCATCAATCCCGCATGTATATGCGACCTGGTTAAGAGGAACCTGCGTATATATATTTTTCTTCCATTCTGAGAGCTTGAACTATGATCTGCCATCTGAGTGCATTGCCATCAAGGAAAACGCCTGTGCCATAGTGCCAAACCTGTGTCATAATGCCAACAATATCCCCCTTTGGACTTGATGGCAACCCCAAATTATTCAAAGTCATTTTCCCCCTTTGACATCAAGGGCAAAGGGTCATGCTCCCCTTGAGTACATGCTGAATTCTCTGCTCTGCTGTGGTGTCCAAACTCCCCCTGACTGTAGGCAAGGTCTGCAAGAAGATGATCTACAAGAAGAAACATGACTTTATAGATCATAAATGACCTTCCTATCCCTAAAGACTCATACATACATCCTTCTCCCAATCAAGTGGGAATATACCAAAATTTTACACATAATAAACCAAGAACATTACATCATCCATCCCAGGCATAGTGGGGAAACCAAGATAGGCTGTTACATGACCTTGATAAGAAAAGAAATACATGACATAGAGATGAAATATCTATAGCAAGACTATGATAGTTATGAACAACTATGATCAACAACATCTGTTAATCATTATTCAGACCAACAACCATGTTCTTCCTTTACAGCTATTCCACTTGAAATCAAAACAACTGTGAATTTGAAAAAAGATCTTCTAAGATAATGCCAACAATGCATTATTAGAAGAATGTATGCTCCCCCTAAACCTGCGCTAGTTGGTCTCCGTCAGACCCATATTAGACTCTTTTCATCCTAAGCCTGGCCCACTTTTTGTCTTCAAACCAACATATACATGACTGAATCCACATAAACCAACGTATGTACACAGATTCTCCTTATAAAACTCATGTACAACCACTTTTCTCTGAAATAAACAAGTTTCAACAGCAAGATGATGCATCAACTACTCTCAGCTTCTGTCTGAGGGATTCAATGTTAGGATATTCTGACACATATGAAATAGTTAAGTTCAACTTGGTCTAGTATAGAGTTAGGTAAAGTGTGTTTCTTTACCGTTGTACATTT